>WBNM01036185.1:0-25552 GCA_013399055.1 Ramphastos sulfuratus | reverse complement strand
TGGAACTAGATGATCCTTGAGGTCCCTTCCAACCTTACCATTCTATGATTCTATGATTTTCAAGGGTTTAAATCCTGCTTAAACTTCGGTACCTATTGGGTACCTTAGGACAGTTTACAAAGGCAGATAGCACTAGGAGAAGGGGCAATGGTTTTAAACTACAGAAGGGTTGATTTAGACTGGACATTAGGAAGTTCTTTACTAGGAGGATGGTGCAACACCGCAATAGGTTTCACAGGGAGGTGGTGAAGACCCCATCCCTGGAGGCAAATATTCAAGGTTGGGCTTGATGGGGCTCAGAGCAACCTGATCTAGCTGGGGCTGTTGCTGCTTACTGCAGGGATGTTGGAGAAGATGACCTCTAGGGATCTCTTCTAACCAAATGCATTCTCTGATTCTGATTATACCTCCGTGGAAGAGCCACTGAAAGTGAAGTTACTGCTCTAGGAAGATGTTGCAAAAATTGGGAACCAAGCAAATTCTCTAACTTAGATTTCCAAAAAGGGTCGAATCATTTTGGTTAAGTGACTCTCAAGCTTCTATCCAGGCAAATGCAGAACAATTGACATACCCCAGGCAGACATTCTGCCATGCAACATTTCAATTCAGGGATTTAAATACCTGAAAAGTGATGGGCAAATTAAAATAGTCTCCTACCAGAAAATGCAGAACATCCTTATTAACCAGAGCTGCTCTGTCTTCCTTTTACACTTGCTTGTACAGCTGTTAACTTTTGGTTGTAAAGTTTCCTACGCTTGGAGCAGTTGCAGTCCTTGACCTCTGTAGGTTACATTGCATGCAGAGTTTTCCCCCTCCAGAGTAGGCTACAACACTTATATCCATTTATTAATCCTAAAGCTACAGACCCTTCAGCTGTGCATTGCAAACTGCTTTTCCAAAAGGGATCTGAAGCAGAGGCCTGAGACTTGTCACAGCCAGCAGCCTGGAGACTCCTGGATCTCACCTGGCCCTGGGGTTTCACAGCAAGTGCTGCTCATGCACTCTGGCAGTGGGACTTCACTCTTACTTCACGTGGGAACAATCAGAGCATGAAAAACAACCTGCTGGGCAGTTCCCCACCCTCCTTTGCTGGCTTGTGTCCTTACATCGGTGATTACAGAGACCTACACAGCACCAGCAGCACCAGGACTGTGGGGCTAGGAAGGAGCTGAGGCAGGGAGACCAGGGACTGCCTAAGGTCTGAGTTAGGTGTTCAGCTGACCACCTCTCCCCACCCACCCCCAACCTCCATCCCTTCCTGGGTCTCTCACAGAACAACTACCCAACCCTATCCAACATGGAGATGTAACCCCAGCATACAGAACCCCCTATCAAGATTTGCCACAACTCCCCATTACAGATCCTGCTGCAAGACTTCACAACCTGATGGGATGTAAACTAGGGCAGGGTAGATTTAGATTAGGCATTAGGGAGAAGTTCTTTACTGTGAGGGTGGTGAGACACTGGAGTGGGTTGCCCAGAGAAGTTGTGGATGCATCATCCTTGGAAGCATTTAAGACCAGGATGGATGAAGCTCTGACTAACCTGGTCTCGTGGGAAGTGTCCCTGCCCATGGCAGGACAGGGGTGGAACTAGATGATCTTTAAAGTCCCTTCCAACTCAAGACATTCTCTGATTCTGTGTCCAGCTACACCAGAGAGCAGTATACACAAAGCAGGTACGCACAGCTGTAACAAACAACCCACTTCATCATACCATCCTTAACTCATCTGTGTGTTGTTTTCTGTGGCAAGGCAGGGACATGAACCCAAGTTTCCTAAGCCTTATACTGGTGCCTTTCCTGCAAAACCAGTCGTTCATACACCTTGCTTCTTGTCTGGCTTGTTCTGCACCCTATTGCACATATAGCTACAATAGTAAGGGTGAACTCAGAAGCAACTCTTAGTTAATACTGATTGACATTTGCAAGAGCCTGAAGAATGCAATGATTTTTTGGCATCTGTTACTTTCCAGGTAAGGATTAACAAACTGATGAGTTAGCAACCAGCTGAGGCTCTCTGTTTAAAAGAGGCCACATTTCCAAATGGAGGCAGCTCTCAGATTTTTTTGGGGCTTGTTTTGGTTTTGGGTTTTGTTTTTTTTTGCAGAAAGGTCGTGCTTTGATTTGGAAATAGGGAAGGAGTGCAAGGATTGCAACATGAAACAGATAAGAGTAGATGAAGAGGAAGCGTGACAGAAACGGTTTGAATCTTTAGAAGGAACAATAATAAAATGCTGTTCACACTATTCATGTTGCAGTGCTTGTTTTAGGAGTCCTAGAAGCAGTGCCACCTTTTCAGAGGTGAGGCAGAAGCTAAGCCCTTCCTGCATTTTGGCACCATGGCTGGAACACAGATTTGGTTCCTTCACCTTGTATGTCATTCAGAGCTCCTGACATTGGTGGAGAAAGGATTCATCCCTTCTAATTTTCTGTGGTGCAATCATCTTTGCATACAGCTATGCCAAGCTCCAAACTGGTTTTCCACAGACCCCTTGCTCAGCAACCCCTCATTCTGCACCCTCAAAAATGTGCATCCTGCTCCAGGATCCCCAGCCATAGACCCAAACTTAGTGATGGACACAGGCAAAGCAAATGGAGAGTGTGGAGGTCCCAGAAGCTGCAGCCATGCTGGAAGGTGAAGGCAGACATCGCTGGATGGGGAAGCAGTGAGTCAGTGGCATGCAGACTGCTGCATGGCTCTGGATGGTTGGAGTCCAGCCACTGAGGAGTTTCAGACCTCTGATTTTCACTGAATTTTGCTCTGAATGAACTCAGAAGTAAACCTGCACAACAACAACGAGCAAGCTCATCTAATCCTCTTTGCACCAGCCTTAGCTCTGGAGAGGGCTTTGTCCAACCTGTTTGTGAATATTCCCAGGGCACGATTACAGGCCTGGGGACAGAGAGCCTCATGTCTGCCCTGTGGCAGCACCACTGCAGCTCCCAGACTGCAGCAGGGTCCCTTCTGGTTACTTTGGGGTACAAAGAACATACAGTTGCCCACACTCTAAGAACACAAAGGTGAGTCCAAAGATGCTATAAACTCACACCCCAGCTAACAGCTCCCCTGTGCAGTCTGTTTGGGGTATCCACAGAGAGCTGTGATCTTTAACTAATTTCCACTACTACCAGCATGAAGCTTTGTTGCAAAATGAACCTTCTAGGCTTACAGACACATGACATTTGTCATCAAACCAAGTTTATTACACTGCCTTTAGGTAAATGACCTCTACCCTTTACATATTGATAAGTGTTGATAAAAGCCCATCTCTGTCTTCTCTTTTCCATGGTAAACAGCCCCAGGTCTCTCAGCCTCTGCTCATAAGAGAGATGCTCCAATTCCTTAATCATCTTTGGTGGCTCTCTGTTGGACTCTCTCCAGTAGTTCCCTGTCCCTCTTGAACTTGGGAGCCCAGAACCCTACCAGGATCTGGCTCAGATTTCAGCCTCCTCAGTAAAGCCACAAGCTAAGGCTGGCTGAAGAGGCTCAGCCTCACACTGTGTTGATTTCCTGATGGGATGGACACCACGGCAGTGCCAAGAGCCTGCTCACAGCAGACCCACAGCCCAGGGGCTAGTAGGCTCACAGGTAACACACCTCTCAAAACCCTGACATGTTTTAATGGTGTCTCTCTTCCTGTCAGCTTACCACTGCAAACCCATCTTTGAGAGATGACAGGAATTAAAAAGCCACAGTTAAACCTCCAGATGATGCTGTTAGCTAGAGGGGAAAAAAAAAAGCAGCCCTGGAACTGCTTTGTGAGCAAAAGAGCTGCTTGCCCTGAGCTTTTCCCATTCTGATGAGAAAGCCAACACCCAAGGCCACCAGTGCCTCCAGTTCTTAACTGCACTTACTCAGAGCTTCTGGCAGTTCATTCCACATCCCTCAGAGCTGAAGGTTTCATACAGTGCCCCATATATCAACCAGGCAGTGAGCTGATAAACTTTCTCAAGGCAGGTGGCCATGGGAATGGCCAGGAATTTGCACAGGAATTTTGACAGGAATTTTCTTTCTTAGGCTCATAAGGTCAGCAGACAGTAAAAGCTAAAATTGTTTGCCAGCCTGTCTTGCTGCTTACCAGGAATGTGAGCTTGCAGATGAATATCTGAAAAACCCCAGCACTTTGGAGAGAAATAAAAATTGACCATGGGAAGAACGTGGCCTCTGATCATCTCAGCACCTCAAATAAGGACCTACGAACCCTCGAGGCAAAGCATAGGTCAGAGAAAACACCTTCTAAGCTCAGGATGGACTCCAAGGGCTGCAGGAGAACACTTTACAAGGTAGCAAGGAGCAGAGCAGCTCCAGACATGTTCAGGAGCTGCTGCTCATCTCAGACCACATTCCCACTGTTCACACAGCACAAGAGGCTAGACACCTTCTCAGTGTACCAGACCCCCCCTCACCACCCCTGTGGCACTTGGGAAGATTCCTTCTCTCTGTGTCCAGTCTGATTTGTGACTCACACAGGTAAGATGAGACTTGAGACATCAGTGTGTGGAAGAAGCACGTAGGTCCCTTTGTGTTTATTATTGCTCAATAAAATTAGCCTCTATGATTTGTTTTTCTTTCTTCCTTGCAGGGCAACCATAGCCTGTTTGGACCATGCCCAGGTCAAAGCTTGCTTCTGGATCCTGAGGTTGTGCAGCACCGCTGGGTATGTCTTCAGCTGCCCTGCACCTGGGTGCTCAGAGTGAGTAGACAATCTTGTCAGCAGCATCTCCTTGCCTTGTTTACTTCATAAACACTGAGTAAGACACCACACATAGCAGCAACAGTATCAGCTCCTCCATCCAACCTGAGGCACCTCCAGCTTCCCATCCATTGACTTGCACTCAAGTCAGATAAGGTGGGACTTTTCTTGCCCACTTAGAATAGAATCATAGAGTTGTTTAGGCTGGAAGAGACCTCTAAGATCGAGTCCAGCCCTAAATCCACCACCACCACGACCACTAAACCATGTCCTGAAGTGCCATGTCTACACATTTTTTTAAACACCTCCAGGGATGGTGACTCCACCACTCTTCCAATGCCTGACCACTCTTCAGTAAAGAAAGTTTTCCTAATATCCAACCTAAACCTCCCCTGGTGCAACTTGGGACCATTTCCTCTCATCTTCCACTTCATGAGGTGAAGACACAAAAGACAAGCATCAGTCTTTAAGAGCTACAGACTGTACCTCAATCCCAAAAGTTCAACTACATTCACCTATGAAATCTCTCTGCTTTCAGCTTTACCTGCAGTTATGCTCCTGTGAGCTTCAGGCACCTTATTAGTGCCATCTTTTATGGGAATCCTAATAACAGTGAAATGCTCCCCGGGAGGAGCAGAACTCACATTAGGATGTGGGTACCAGTGCATGAACTCTGGTGAAATTGCAGCATCCACAGCCAACAGGAATTTCACTGCCAGGAGTATGTACATGACGTGGACATAGCCTAGAGTAATGTTAATAATGTGAATATTTTATTAAGGTGAGCTGAACATGCTCTTTTGTTGTAAAAACACCTTGAGGACATGTCCCTGCATGTGCATATTCGTGTTTGACTCTCTCTTCCCTCTTTGCCTTTGGTGCCTTTTTTCCCAGCTCTTCCTCCTCCTTCCAACCTTGAGAGCTCTGCAGTTGCACTCTGGATGCCTCCTGCCCTCTGTTTCTCAGTCCAGCACACACTCCAGAGTTAAGATCTCCATTAGCCGCAGCCTCTTCATACTCCCCTCCCTCCAAGTCCTGAAAACTCATGTGCTGGTTTGAGGCTAACTGGAATATTTTAATGAAAAAAACATTAGAATATTGGCTGTGAAAAGAAAACAGTGGTGATGTCTACTTCACTCATAGGCTTGCTAAGGATGTATAAAAACAAGGACACAAATATAGATAAGAGAGTCGGAGCCGCTGTGTTTTCTCCCTGGGCTTGTGTGGCTGTGTAACCCAACTCATCATTCTGCTTCTAACCCCCCCTTGCCAAATCCTCCAAACTCACCTTGCACATAAGGCAGAGTCTGGGTTAAGGTGGAAGGGTGGAAAGAAGGTGGAAGGGTGGTTGGGAGCCCCTCCTGGGGACTCTGACAGCTGGGAGGGGGATTGTGTTTCTGTATTACTTTTAACTTGTTTATTTTTCTGTGTATAGCTGTAAATATGGTAATATATTGTAAATATCTGCTTGTGTATTGTGCTAAGCTGTGAATATAAAGCTTCATTCCTTAACCTCCAGCCAGCTGAGTCTCATCTGGGTGATTTCATTGTGTGTGTGGGCAAGTAACTCCCAAACCATCACAACTCTTTACTTCAGCAGCAAGACTTTCAAACCCTAATGAAGCATCTCTCTCAGATTTTCCCAAACTGGAATCAGACTATTCAGTGAATTATCTTTCCCCTCTTTCTCCCTTCTCTTCCTCTTTACCAGGATCCCTTATTTCTCATGTATTCCCCTTCTCAGCCCTGCAAACACCTCCCCTTGAATCAAGTCTCCAACTTGATGCTGTCTACAACTACCTGAAAGGAGGTAGTAGCCAGGTGGGGTTGGTCTTTTCTTCAAGGCAACCAGCAACATAACAAGGGGACACAGCCTCAAGCTGTGCCAGGGGAAGTATAGGCTGGGTATTAGGAGGAAGTTCTTCACAGAGAGAGTGATTGGCATTGGAATGGGCTGCTCAGGGAGGTGGTGGAGTCGCTGTCCCTGGAGGTGTGCAAGCAAAGCCTGGATGGGACACTTAGTGCCATGGTCTGGTTGACTGGCTAGGGCTGGGGGATAGGTTGGGCTGGATAAGCTTGGAGGTCTCTTCCAACCTGGCTGATAATATGATTCTAAGTTCACCACCTTCCTCCTCCTGTTTTGATTCTCCATTTTTCTCTTCTCACTGTTGCTGATTTGTTCTGATGATCCCTATCACCCCCTCATCATGCTGTATCCACCTCACCTATTCCTTTCCTCTGCTGCCCTCATCCTTCTCTTTTACTTGTTTAAAAAAAAAAAAGACCATTTATTTGCCATGCACTGCTCAGACTCCCTGCTCTCTACTGCTGAATTTCCCCTGCACTAACCTTCAAGTAGTCCCATTCAGCACCAGCCATTAGCATTCTTCATTATGTCCCACCATTCAGCCTTTATGTGATTTCCACTCCATCAACCCTGATGACTTCTCTTTGGCTTTTAACCCTCATCTTTCTACCAAGTTCACTTGTAAATTCTCCCTGTACTTCAATCTCCTTCAATTTGCTTTCCCATAATATCCAGCCCAGCTGATGCCCCTCTCCCACTTTTTCTGTTCTCTGCCTAGCCATTGTTTCCTGCTCAGCATGGATAAAACTGAGTCCCTGCTACCTCCACTTTCAAGGGATACCCCAAATCCCATTTCTGTCTTTTCCGTGACTGCTCCGTTTGCAGGCAGGACACAGTTTTCATTCTGCTTTCAAACTACAGCTGAGATCTGTGGATATTTTCTGCTTACAAGTCAAAGACATCACCTGTTCTATGTGACCTCATAGCTAAAACACTTCTTCAGGGTCTCATCCCTGCATTAGCTCAGTAATGGTGACATCCTTTTCTCTGCTTTCCTAACTGCAATCTCCATCTGCTCTTTCATCTTTCAAATGTCACTACAAGGGTCATTTTCATAGCCTGATGCTTTGGGAGTGTCACTCATTTCTGTGCTTCTGTTGGCCAGCTCTCCATTCTCCAACAAATGTAATAAAGGCTGGCAGGCAGAGCTGAATGGCAAACGGGTGCCTTTTGCAGCTTTTGAACACTCACTTTATGCTTCCCATCAAATACCTTTCTGTTTTTCCCTTGTAACTCCTCCCTAGGACTACCTCTTTGGTCACAACTGTAGAAACTCTTTGCTCATCTCTCATAAAACTCATTCTCAGATCTCTACCTTGTTGCTGAAATAGTCTAACAGCAGCCAGGCTGCCGTGGTGCTACAGCTGCTCTGTACCCAGCTGACCCCTCTCATCATTTCCTCGTGCCCCACATCTGACCCATTTCTTGCCTCTCACTGGGTTGTTTCATGCACAAACCCCATACAGCAGTGGCAGTCCTTCTGCTCTGCCTGTGGAGCAGGTACGCACACAACAGCAACACCCAGGGCAGGGATCCTGGGTCCATGACAGTGCAGTAATTAACAACATCTTTAATGCTTATGGCAGGGGGTTGGAACTAGATGATCCTTGAGGTCCCTTCCAACCTTACCATTCTATGATTCTATAATGTTACCAGCACCTCAGCCTGTTGGGGCTGAACCTACACCCTGACTTGGAGTGGAGCTCACTAAGTTTCCCTTACAAAAGGCAGAAACACAGAGGCAGAATTTCAGTTTATTTCAAATTAGAACTCATGCACACCCATTTGGGTATTCAAAAGGTCAAAATACAAATACAAAGCCTAAGCCACTTGGGGTGGTGCTTCTCCAGAGTAAATCTCCCAATAGCCTCAGATTATCGAAGCGCCATTGTCAGTCAGGCATTGGAACAGGCTGCCCAGGGAAGTGGTAGAGTCACCATCCCCACCTGCCTTAAATAAAATGTGGAGACATGGCACCTGGGGACATGGTTTAGTGGTCATGGTAGTGCTGGGTTGATGGTTGGACTTAAGGGTCTTAAAGAGAAGGCTGCAAGGAGACCTTGTAGTAGCCTTGCAGTATTTGAAGGGGGCCTGCAGGAGGGCTGGGGAGGGACTATTGGCAAGGTCTTGTAAGGACAGGATGAGGGACAATGGGTTTAAACTGGCAGAGGGGAGATTTAAATTGGATGTTAGGAAGAAGTTCTTTCCAGTGAGGGTGGTGAGACACTGGCACAGGTTGCCCAGGGAGGCGTTCAAGGCCAGGTCAGATGAGGGCTTGAGTGATCTGTACTAGTGGGAGGTGTCCCTGCCTATGGCAGGGAGTTGAAACTAGATGATCTTTGAGGTCCCTTCCAACCTAAACCATTCTATGAAACTGATTTTTTTTTCCAGTTTGTTGAGAAAAGAAAGAAGAAAAAGAAATTGTTTTTGTTTCCAGGGGAAATTTTTGATAGAAAGAAAAAAAAGGTTGTTGACACACATCTGCTTTTGATATTTTCACCTTTCCAGAGGGAATAAAGATGTAGCAGTGGCACTTGATGACCACACCATCCTCAGTTGGTTTGAAAGGTAACATTTCAGTTGGTTGAGCCATGGCCACTTTGTAAGTAGCTGAGAGTTACTATCATCTCATGATTCTTGCTTGAGAATCATCATGCAATTGTAGTTTCTTTCCATCTCATGTCAAATAAACCCATCTGTGCTGATTTAGCCTCAGCTTTATGACCTAGCTATGTGAGAGATAACCTCCAGACTCTGTTTTGTAAAAGACCCCTATTTAAAAAAAAAAAATATCAAAACCCTCTCTCCTTTTTCAAGGAAATTTTGCTTGTGATCATAGCAAACAGAAGGTTGGAAAGGACAAAAATGCCTTTAAATGCCAGGTAGTCAGCTTTGCAGTTACTAAGAAGTTGCTTTGCTCTGTTAAGTTTACTGTGTCACCAAAACCCTACACAGCCATACAAAGCCTGCATTGTCCCAGCAAAGCTACTGAGATGTATCTGATCTTGGCAAGAGCTAGGTGTACCCAGAAGCATTTTACTGAAGAAAAAAAACCCCAAGAAATATTATTTTAGGCCTCTTACTGGAAAGATAAAAATGAGAGCCCTTTCTTCTGCTAAAGCAGCACACAAAAATATCCTGTTCACAGGATCCATTTTACAGCTTTGACAATTGCACCTAAAAATCCTCATATGAAAGATGTTTGAAAGTGATTTGACTGCAACCTCAGGAAGAATTTGTGGGTTGTGATCTTCAAATTAATGATGATCCAAACATTGTGACGGCAGAGGCAACTACACCCTTACATACACGTGGAGAAAGTCCCTTTGTAATTAGCCTGTCAGACCTGCTTCACCGCTGCAAAGCTAAACCTGATCTTTATGTTCACCCAAGTAAATGATTTCTTATTTTCAACAGGAACAGAATCCAGCAACATATCTTCACAAAGAGCACATTGCCCCCCCACCCCATATATTTCTCAGGATAGTTTCTCCATAAATAAGACTCATGTAGATTTGGGAAGCCATGCACAGATGGTCATGGTAGCAATTTGAATGGAAAATCCAAGATTGGAGTATTGCCTCACCTATAAATGTCACTCCAACAATGCTGTGGGCCCCTACAGTAAACCAGCAGATGTTTGCATACCCACTCCAAAGTAACCCCTGGATCTTCTGCTCTGGCTGTTATTGATAAATAACTATCTGACTGATATTGATAAATTTCAAAGATGTCAGTGCCAGACTAATGACTGGGACTTAAGTACACACTTAGGCATTAGAATAGGCAGCCCAGGGAAGTGATGGAGTCGCCATCCCTACAGGTATTAAAAAAAAAAATTGTGTAGATGTGGCACTTTGGGACATAGTTTACATGGTGGTGCTAGGTTGATGGTTTGACTTGATGATCTTAGAAGTCTTTTCCAATCTTAATGATTCTATTAAAAGATTGGCTGTCAAAGCCAATAAGTCTCTGACAGCAGAAGAATTGCCATCTACGGTGTTAGGATTTAATATTTTGAATTAGCTAAAAGCAAAGCATCATTTCCAGTTTTTTACTCTAGTAGTCATGGAGTGGAAATAGCTGGCAGTGGGCAAAAACACATCCCTAGAAGTGAAAGCAAAGCCCTGTCAAATGCTCTCACAGCTTTTGCAGAAGAGGGTGTAGCATTTCACAGAGGGATAGCAAATGTGCAAGTGGGCTCTGCCGAGGAAGCCAAGACTCTGAACTGAGGGCAGCACTCAGAACAGACCCTGGTCTGGAGGACAGCCTTGCTGAAGCCAGCTGGGCACAGACCACACAAGGTCAAGGTTTCAGACTCAAAAGAGTGTCCCCTGAAAGCCCTGCCATTTCTGCTGCTGACATTAACTACTTTTGTCCCAAAGTTTTTTCACTGTTTGGTTTTCTTCTTTCATTGTTCTGGTATATGGAGGGCAGCACATTCCTTCACTTTCTAAAACACCAAACAAAGATTTTGCATCCCAGCCTGCTGCCCAGACACTCAGACATGATTAGCAGCCCTGCTTACATGCCAGCCAGCTCTACGCATTCCCCTAACAACATCTAGGGATGGAGCCTGTGTCTCAGAAGGGGTCACTACCCAAAAGCAGGGTAGAGAGACAGTCTCCTTGGGCAGGCTGGTGAGGTGGGACCACCTGCCCTCAGTTCCTGGAGAGATCACGGAAACATCCAGGTTGGAAAAACCTCTCAGGATCACCAAGTCCAACCTAGAACCCTATTCTACAAAATTCACCTTAAACCACATCCCAAAGCACCACATCCAAAGGACCCTTAAACACATCCAGGGTTGGTGACTCCACCCCCTCCCTGGGCAGCCCATTCCAGTGTCGGACCACTCACTGCATGAAAAACTTTTTCCTAATATCCAATCTAAACCTACCCAGCCTCAGCTTGAGACTATTCCCCCTTGTTCTGTCTCCAGCAGCAACCTCTCCACAACATCCCTTCAGGGAGTTGCAGACAGCAATGAGGTGTCCCCTCAGCCTCCTCTTTTTCACACTAACCATCCCCAGCTCCCTCAGTCACTCCTCATCAGATTTACTCTCCAGGCCCTTCCCCAGCTTTGTTGCCCTCCTCTGGCCCCGCTCCAGCACCTCCACATCTCTCTTGTATTGCACTGCCCAAACCCGAACGCAATCTTCGAGGTGTGGCCTCACCGAAGCTGAGATGCATGGTTTTAAAGCAAGCCAGGAGAAAAACCTCTGCTGGGTCAGGGAGGGAGTGGAGAGAACGTGCGGGAAAAGTGTTCGTCTTTTCACTTCTCTCCCAGACAGCACTTCGTTAGCCTTCAGCGCTCCTGCTAGGAGCCTGCCGGACACCAAAGAGCGGCGTATTCCCGGCCTTATCTCCGTTTCCTCTCCCAGAGCACGTGTTGCCTTCCAGTTTCCCAGCTGTATACCAGGCTCCGCTTGACACGGGGGGTGACCTCTCACCCCCGCGGGCTGGCACCTGCGGCGCGGCGGCCGGAGCGCAGCCTGCCCGGCTCTGCCGCTGGCTCCCCGCCTGCGCCCGCCCGCTGCCTCCGCCGTTGCGAAACACACCTCGTTCCCCTCTCGCATCATGTGAACTCGGCTCAGCTGCGGAGGAACGGTCGCAGCCGTGTCCAAATCATCATTTGTGAAGCCCGGGACCCACAAAAAACCCACCGCACCAATATTCAATTTCCGTTAGCCTGGGCTCAACTATTTTCATCCCGGCCTTATGTTCCCTGTGCTCTGCCAGGTCTGCCCGGCTGAACTGGTAAAATTAAGGAGTGATTTTGTGATCTGTAAGGTTCCAGCCCATCTTTAACTACTGCAATACTTTGGTTTTAGCTCAAAGTTTTATTTTAAATTCCTGAGCTGTGTAGCTTTCCTTCTAAAAAACCCAAAAAACCAAACTCAAACAACCCCCCACCAAACACCAAAACAAAACAAACAAACAAAAAAAAAACCCCAAACACCAAAACCAAAACCTAAAAACCCCAAAACACACCAAAAAACCACCCGCGACTATTTCTTTTAACATGAATAAAGAGTCCCTATTTCTCATCTAATCTCGCATACCTCAGAGAGGAGATGCTTGACCTCCTGAAAGAGACATGTATTTTAAATAGTCATCAGAAACTTTTCCCAGATAAGATTCCCCTTCTTATGCTAATGACTGTAGCAGACTGGCAGACAGCAGCCTATCTCAGAGCCCTCTTGTCACCTCCCTGTCACTTGTGCCATCGCTCCCCGTTCAGCACAAACTACAGCATTTTAAACGTTGGGGGGTTAAAAAAAAAAAAAAGCAGAAACAGCCACACAAACAAAATGCTCCTCCCAAAACTTACTCCAAAGACATTAAGCACATCACGCTGTGGGTTTGCTTTGACACGGAGAAACAAACATCTACTTTTAAACTCTCAGATCTGCAGCTCCCTTCTCGTTCTGTCCTTATTTAATATCTGCTTCTGCCTCTCCTCAGAATCACCAAAAATCTGTCACTTACACAGAGTCACCAGAACTTTACTGAGAATCTCTGCAGCTTTGCCTTTCCGCGCACCCCCCCCCCCACCAAAAGTACTTTAAAACGCGTTTTCTGAGTGAACTTCTGTCCTCTTACGTTGTCAACCCAATCACAGAAGAGCAAACCCTCAGGTACGGGCAGAGGAAGAGCAGAGCAAACCAAAAAAAAAAGAGACGGTACCTACCTGAAGCCCGCCTCAGCGCCCAGCACCATTCGCAGCACCAGCAACGTTTCGGGGCAGCAGCCTAATGCATTTTCCTTTTTACACTGCTGCTAAAGGAGAGTTGAGCAACTCCTCACACAGCTGCTTGGAGCAACAGCTCTCCCAGCCTTAACACCCGCTCTTGGCGCTCTCTCTCTCTCTTTTTTTTTTTTTTTCCCCTCAACCAGAGTTTTTGAGCACTAAAACTTGCAATTAGTACCAGCTAAGCTAAAGCCCCTGCTCACCCCTGCGCCTTAAGCTGCACATTCCAGGGCGCTGAGCGGGACTGAGCTCCTCAGCAGCACCGCTCAGCTCTTCCACTCCCAGCCCCGACTTTCTGCCTACAAACTCGATAAGGCTGCAGGAGCTCAGGAACAAGCACTGAAACTTGGATGGGGGAAAAATTGGTCTCTCATCCCCAGCCTGGATGCCGCCTTTTTTTTTTTTTAATCCTCCCCCCTCCTCTTCCTCCTCCCTTTCTCTCTGCACTCACAGTAGCAAGGTTGTCTCTTGGCTACTCCCTGCCTTAAACTCACCAAACCAGATTTTTACTTCCAACACCTTCCCGTAAATCTGAACTGAAATTTTACCCTGCTCACTGAGCCTTGGCTGGCTGAGGGCCAGTGCAGCATTCCTGTTGTTTTTAAGAGGACGGATTTTTTTTTTTTTTTAAAATTTTATTTTTTGAAAGGAAGAAAAGAGAGAGGGAAACCTGAAAAGATAAAAAGTCTGGAAGGAAGTAATTTTTTAAAAGCAGCTTTACTAACAATGCTGCAATACAGGGTGATTCCCTTTTATTTTTAAAGCACTAAAGGAATGATTGTGTTTTGGCAGCGTCAGTCATGAGAAATTATCCTCCTTGTCCAACTGCATCCTTTAGGTGGATGAGATTTGAAGAGAAAATAAGCCACTGGCACTCACCTGAAGGACAGCATTGCCGGCATCAGCAGAGTAGTGAAAGGAGCCTACAACTTTGCCTGATCCACTTACCCCAAGACAGTGGCGATACTGGTTCAAGAAATGCCACATTTTACCCTTTTCTGACCTAAAGTTACATGTGGTTTCTAGAAAAGGAACAAAGGAGAAACCAGTTTATTTTGAAAAAGAAAAAACAAGAGCCAAGCCTTCTTTTAACCTCCAGATGATCCCTCTGACCGTTGTCTGGGAGGCTTTAAGAAATCATGAAGCAAGACTTTCTCCCCCCGCCCCCCCCCCCCCTTTTATATTACCTGTCTGTGCCTGGCTATGGGCTTTGATGTATTGAAACAAAGCACATGATCTGTTTATAGTAAACGAAACCAACCAACAGAGAGGGCTAATTCAGACTTGTGACTAAACAAACTGGAACAGGAAGCACACACCAGCAGCTATATATATATTTATATATATATTTAAGTAGTAATTCGTGCTTACATTGTCATGCAACAGGAAAAACAAAACAAAGCAAACGAAAAAAACCCAAAACCAAACAAAAAACCTAATGATAAAAACCAAAACTAACCAAACCCACAACAAAATAAACCACAGGGGAAAAAAAAAATAAGAAAGAAATAAATTTCAGCATCTCCTTTCAGCTACCAAAAAGTTCTATTTTTCCTCTTCTTTTTTTTTTTTTTTTTTTTGGCTGGAAAGTTTAATACAATGTTTCATCACCTATATGCAAATGCTTCACAGAACACCAGTTACCACCACTGGCAATCTAAAGATCTCATTCATCAATTTGTTTTCCTTGCAACTGATTAGCCCATTGTTCCCCTCCCCTCAATTAACATCTGTAATTGATGACTAAATGGAAGATCCCCCCAGCAAACACTAGGTCTGCAATCCTGCAAGTTAAACCTTTAAAGAACAAGTAAGATTGGAGGTTAAAGCTCACCACAGAAATTCAGTCTTCATCATTCTCCCTATGTTTTAAAAACAATCATTTTAATTCTAGATTAGTTCTTAGGAATTCTTGATGAGGAGTTATTCTTGATTTTTAAAATAAGTCTTCTTAAATCTTAATTTTTAAAAGAAATCTTCGGATTTCTGCTGCTTTGCTAATATATTGCCCAAGCTTGTTGGAAGCAGCTGTCCTTCTAAACATGTATTTATCTAATGGTGTTATTTTTCTGGTAGAGGCAAACCCCAGAGGTTTCACCTAAGCAAATCCACCTTGACATCCTAAGAAAGTTTTTGCTCCAGGCAGAAACTGATGAATCAAACTTTTGGGATAACAACACAGCCAAATGTTGCAAAGTTCAAGTGAGCAGTATGTTCTCTCCTAAGTATGTTCTATCCTAAGTTGATAAAGGGATGTGATTCCAGCTTTAGCAAACGCATTCAGCATAAAAAAAAAAAGCTTTTCAGAACTTATACATATGAATGAACAAATAATCATGGAGGAAAATGGCATCAAATACTTGAATTACAATGAGAATTCAGCGCTGGCTGCAAACATTGTATGCAGTTAAATCCTTTAAGGAAAAATAGTCCAGGAAAACAAATGATGAAGGTATCAGCAGTACAAAAATACTCCAAGTATTCTAGCATCATCTTCCTTAAAATCATGGCCCATATTCCATGGAAAAGTGAGGCTCTTCCATAGTGTCTTCATCCGATAAGTTTGCCAATGAAGCCCCCAGGAAGTCCACCTCATGTAGCAAGAGCTTAATGCTCCATTTGCTCCTTTTAGAGGAGCAAAACAAGCATTAGAGTCAGAAATACTTCTTTGCCACCATGTACAGATAACTTCTTCTAAATGAGAGTGTGTGTAATACAATGAATAGTACAGAAAATGAAAAGATACAGGAATATACCACCCTGCCCATCCAGGGCAGCTATAGCACCAAGAGCTGTGGTGGCACCAGCGTGGCAAAGCCAACTATTTGAAGGTATGCCACTAAAAGTGTAGTTTTTTGTCTTTTAGTGACTCTTTACAGAAGCTTGTGGATCTCACCTGTGACCTGAAAGCAACAACAACAAAATCCTTTTCTTGTGGCAGCCATACCAGTTGCTCTGTCATGAGACAGCCTTATCAGCGCTGGTCAGGCTGGATTCAACACCTTCTCTGAAAGGCAGTTCTGGTGGAGGATTCAGAGAGGTTTCCTTTGACAATACCAAAGATGGGAAAGAGTTTGACATTCTCCTAAGGGCAGTTCAGCTGCAGGTGTAGAGTGTTGTACTATGTGGGGGGTCAGCCTGACGCCAGGCAATAGCTCACCCAGCCATTAAAACATCCTTTACTGCTCACTGTGTGTGACAACACTTTCCGTGTGCCCAGGTGAGACTGCAAAGTCCCACATCTGTCTGCACTCTCCTGCAGGTACAGGCAAGACCATGCCACACCTGCTCACAGCTTTTTAATGGATTTCCCAACTTTGGTCAGGACAGCAATTAATACCCTGAGTAGCTGCCAGCAAAACAATAGCACAAAACCTGCACTATTTATTGCTCGTGGCACTAAATTTTATACTGAACTAATTCACAGATTCCAGTTCAAGTGAGAGGTAAATGTTGCCAGGTTGCTCTTCAAATGCAACTTCCTTCCTCAGTGTACAGCATCCATCCAGTGACAGGATGCATCAGGAATAGTGTAGCCAGCAGGAGCAGGGAGGTCATTCTCCCCCTGTACTCTGCACTGGTTAGGCCACACCTTGAGTACCGTGTCCAGTTCTGGGCCCCTCAATTTAAGAGGGACATTGAGGTGCTTGAGCATGTCCAGAGAAGGGCAACGAGGCTGGTGAGAGGCCTCGAGCACAAGCCCTATGAGGAGAGGCTGAGGGAGCTGGGATTGTTTAGCCTGGTGAAGAGGAGGCTCAGGGGAGACCTTCTTGCTGTCTACAACTACCTGAAGGGTGGTTGTGGCCAGCAGGAGGTTGCTTTCTTCTCTCAGGCAACCAGCACCAGAACAAGAGGACACAGTCTCAAGCTGTGCCAGGGGAAGTTTAGGCTGGAGGTGAGGAGAAAGTTCTTCACTGAGAGAGTCATTCCCCACTGGAATGGGCTGCCCAGGGAGGTGGTGGAGTCACCGTCCCTGGAGGTGTTCAAGGCAGGTTTGGACGTGGCACTTGGTGCCATGGTCTAGTCTTGAGGTCTGTGGTAATGGGTTGGACTTGATGATCTTTGAGGTCTCTTCCAACCTTGCTATACTGTGATACTGCGATACTGTGATACAGTAGCAATGAAAGCCTCTGCTTAATCACCAAATGTTGGATCTATCACAAGCTGAGATGAAAGAATCATTGAAAATTTATGGTCAGTCATGGGGATTGTTGCCATTGGGAGTTCAAGTGACCTAAAGCTAAACATCAGATCTAATTAATGTAATGGCAGCCTGAGCCATCTTTGACATCAGAATAATTCTTCTTGCTCTGTAAGTCTCAACTGTTCGTCCAGCAAAGTGTTTTAAGGGGTTTAGAGCTCTTTACATAAGAAGGAAGGAAGGAGTGACCCAGCCACAATTTGCTGCAAACCCCTCCAGTCCACGGGTTAAAATGAAGGAGCAGTCACAACCCAGTAGCATGGAGGAGAGATTTCCTGTTCCTCTGCCAAGCCATGGTAGGGTTTCTGACCCAAAGAAAAGAATTTAATGAGTCCATAGCAAAGCAAATTAAGCTAAGTGCAGCATGATTAGGCTGTGAACACTATAATCTTTAAAGGCCAACAGTATTTGATAAAGGAAGATGTCCTCCAAAACTGATCTTAAAATTGCAATTAAAGTTGAGCTTGGGGTGGGTTTTGGTTTTTTGGGTATTTTTTTTGGGGGGGGTGTATCCCAGTTTGTTACACTTCCTTCTGAACATGGCTTACTGCAGTTTCAATTTTGTAATACCCATTGTACAGCTTCAGCTTATCACTGTTGCCAAGAGCTGACTTTACTGCAGCAAGAAACTGCATGTTGAATGTTTGGTGACTGCATTTCATTCAGGAGATTATCAAAAAAACCAAACAAACCAACATTTCCCCTCTCTTTCCCCCCTCCCCAAGTTAAAAAACTGTGAAAAAACACAAATGAGAAATTGTGTTACTCAGAAATTAAATGTTTCTAAATATGAGAAAGCTAAGTGGAGAAGTAGAAAATGTGTTGTTTCTGGAAAAATAAAAAAAAAAGTTTAATTTTTTTAACACTAATTTTTTTTTTTTTTTTTTTGCTTGAGCTTTCTGACAGAGAATGTTTCCTAGTACAGGTTAAATATTTGGATATAATTCAGGGAGTAAATACACTCTGCAACTAAGTCAGGCATCTTACAGGGTTTGATTTTTTTTTTTTCTCCATTTAAAACTGAAGTTTGGAGAGTAAACGTTTGTGACACTGGTCTGTGAAATGCTGTCATTTCCGAGGTAAAAGCTCTCAGTATGCTTAGCCTTTGACACAGCACTTTCTCCTCCCTCCTTGCGGGGAGAAAGCCTGGGATCCCATTTCTTGGGAAATGGGGATGTGACAGACAGGGGCAGCTAATGAGGAAGGTAGTGGGAGAAAAGAGAGAGCTCAGCAAAATCCCTGCAGTCTCCCAGCACTACCCTGCCCTCTCTTCCATCCGCTCTGCTGTGAGCTGGCTGAGGCCAGTGTAGCATCAGGGCAGAGAATTCATCCCTTCTTCAGCACAGCTGGAAGTATCAGAGCTGGCTCTGTCTATAGGTTCAAGTGCCTCTTACCAACAGATCTGCCCATAGTGTAAACACTCAGCTCCTCCTCAGAACATATTTACAGATATTTTGCTACTGGGACGGGTCCAGAATTATTAAACTAACTCCTTACACTTGGGATGCACATAGAGGTCCTGTGGCTTGGGTACACCACCTTTTACTAGCAAAACTGGCTTGATTTACGTCAGCCTCTGTCGAGCCCAAAAGAACATAGTAGAGGAGAATGAATCTCCTTCCAAAGATCAAACCCAGACACATAACTTCATGGAAAGCATCACAGACTTGTACAGAAGGATTTGCTGAGCAATATTTTGTGGGTTAAGGGGAAAATACTCTATCTTTTCCTCACGTGGTCATGAAAACACCACATCACATTGAATGCAGAACAGTTCAAATTATTCCTGATAATCTGAAGGACAAGGATCATCATTTGAATTATTGAGAAATTAGAGCAGGTGACATGATTTTCCCCATCCTCTTGTCCTCTCATATTTTCTCACCTGTGCTGTTTTCTCTCTGCAAGCAGGCTGATGGCAATTTCTGTCTCCATGCCATCATCTCTTCCCAGACTGTACATCTTGCTTTCCTACTTACTGGTTTGACCATCCTACCCCTCTCAACAGCCTCACTTTTCTATTTACATGCTTTCCAGACTCAGGTTTTCATTTAAACCCTTCTTATCTCAGCCCTTCTCATTCAAGTTTCATGCAATCATGAGGAGGAATTCTTCACCTGTGAGGGTGACAGAACACTGGAGCAGGCTGCCCAAGGGGGTTGTGGAGTCTTCCTCTCTGGAGATAATCAAAACCCACCTGGATATGTTCCTGTGTGATCTGGTATAGGTGATCCTGCTCTGGCAGGGGGATTGTACCGGATGAGCTTTTGAGGTCCCTTCCAGCCCCTGACATTCTGTGATTCTGTGATTGTGTGATTCTTGTCTCCATCTCAACACTTTGCCTCTCCCTTGCCATGACCCCAGTGTGTGCCAGCCCAGGTGACATGTTTTTTTTACAAGTAACCACATGTTGTTCTTCAGTGCTGCCCTCACACCAAATACAATTCCCCAAACAAAAGAAGCAGATAAAGCCACTGGTGTCTTTTCCTTGAGTCCCTCATTAAGACTGTTTGTTGTGACAGCAGTGAGAGATTCCCCGTGTTAGGGATGGAGAAAACACACTGGGAGTTGTGGCCACCCCAGGCACTGGCAGAAGATACAGAGCCTGCCTCCCTGTGCTGCAGCTAGCTGTCCTCTTTTTGCCCTTCATCTCACTCCTCCACCTTTAAATGGCTGCTCTTGGTTGCTGTGCACCCTGTGTA
Organism: Ramphastos sulfuratus; assembly: GCA_013399055.1. Taxonomy (NCBI): domain Eukaryota; kingdom Metazoa; phylum Chordata; class Aves; order Piciformes; family Ramphastidae; genus Ramphastos; species Ramphastos sulfuratus. The sequence continues at coordinate 5,333 of WBNM01036185.1, read as the reverse complement.
GCCAGCTGCACCTGTGCAAGCCAGGTAGGACAAGAGGAAATCACAGAATCACAGAAAGATCCAGGTTGGCAAAGCCCCTCAGGATCACCAAGTCCAACCTAGAACCCTACTCTACAAGATTCACCTGAAACCATATCCCTAAGCACCACATCCAAACGACTTTTAAACACGTCACCAACACAGGGTTGGTGACTCAACCACTTCCCTGGGCAGCTCATTCCAGTACCATGGCCTCAAGTTGTGCCAAGAGAAGGTTAGATTGGATATTAGGAATAATTTCTTCGCTGAAAGGGTTATCAGGCATTGGAAAAGCTTGCCCAGGGCAATGGTGGAGTTCCCATCTCTGAAGGTATTTAATAGTGGAGTGGTGTAGACATAGTGCTTAAGGATAGGGTTTAGTCAAAGGTTTGCCAGTGTTAGGTTAATGATTGGACCCAATGATCTTAAAGGCCTTTTCCAATCTAGGCAATTCTGTGATCCTGTGAAGCAGTCTTTAGATTTTGAGGTTTGCATTTGCTGTTGCAGGAGACCTCAGCCACAAAGATGCAGCCACAGTGGTCCCACAGGCTGCTCCCTTCTGCCCAGGACTCTACACCCCTCCAAGCTCCCCAGTGCAGGTATGTCACAGCAGTGCCAGTCTTTGGTAGCAGTGGTTCTGGTTTGTCTTTGATGTAAGCCCTTTACTCAGGAGAGGGAGCACACTTGGCATGCCACATGCTTCTGCTGTCTTACACCAGTGAATAGTTCTTAGGGGCTCCTGGAGCCAGGGAGGTTCATTGGAGAACTTTGGTTCAGGGGTGCCTGCATGACGCACCTTGACTGCATGTAAACGTGCCCTTAGATGAACCTTGCTGCACCTCCAACCCAACCCACAACAAGCTGCTGCTCTTCTCCCCTCTTGATTTTTTTAAAGCTCTGGAGGGAAGAAAGCTCTGCACTGTCAGAGGGACACAGGCAGCACTTCCTTCAGCACAGAAACAACAGGAGCAATGTCGCTTCTGCTAACGCTGTGCTGAGCTCTCTCACATATGCAAAGTGGTTTTCCAGTCCTCCTAATAAAATGAGGACCTGAGAATGCAAGGGTAAAAACCCTCTGAAAGTAGTATTGCTCTTCTCTCTTCATTTCTCAGCTCAGAGGAGTGGGTAGTTTGCTCAGGGCAACTCAGGAGTCCTCTGCCTTGCGGATGGTTGAGAATCCCCAGGTAAAAATCTGGGCAAAAGCTTTCATAACAAACATGCATTTCTGCAGCTCAAAACTGGAAGCTGTTGCTGGTGAAATCAGAAGCTGGGTAAAATCACAAGGCTGTGTGGTCAGATTTAACTCTGGCTAGGAGACACACGGAGGGCTGGTCTGGCATTTACTCTGCAGTGGCTTCTCTTGGAAGGGAAGTGAAAGAGGCAAAGTGCAGCAGAAGCATTTCGGCAGGAAATTATCGTTATGTACCAAAGCAAACTCTAAGAACAGAACAAAACCCAAGCCAAGTAGAATTCAGCTATTTATTAACCCTTGTAAAAGAGGAAAAGAAAGCAAACAAAGTTGCCTGAATTCACATTTTCTCAGCATACAGAAGAAACACAGCCTGAGAGGCCCCCAAGACAACATCAGATACCGCTGCAGCACATGTAGACACTTGTGTTCTCGGCTGGGTGTGAGCTTGTGTGGAGGTCAGGGGAACAATTAGGAAGGAGGGGGTGTTCACATGCATCTCATAATAGTCACGGGTGGTTAGCAGAAAAAAATGTACTCAAATGACTCCGTGACTCAAAAATGACAGCGAAAGCTGAACCTCCTCATTCTCTGATGGGCAGAAGCAGTCCAGCAGGATGCAGGACACAGGACATGGGCTGTGAGACTATAATGCAGAATCCAGAATCCAGAACCCATCAGACAGGAAGGTCACACAGATATAAATGAGATCTTTGTTCCACATAAGCCTTATGTTCTTTTGGACATAAATAGCTAGGGGGGTTGTCTTGCTGTGGGGGGTTGTTTGTTTGTTTTTAATAAGCAATTTGCAGCAAACCCAGGAGCATTCATTGCAATTCAGACTACTTGCAGAAATATTTAAGTGTGTGTCTTCTCAGACGCAGGAGAAATCAAATAATCATTAAATGGTTTATTTGCAGCAACAGATGACACTAAACCAGAAGACTTCTCTGTGGGCTTTTGGTTGAACTCTCCACCTTGCACTGTTCTACCCTGTCCAGCTTCTTCTCTGTTTTGTGCATTAGTGTGCAGCTTCTGAGCCCTCAGCTGTCCCCAGTTTACCTACTCAAGAGTAATATCCTTGACCTTTTAATCCTAGAAGGACATATACTGAAAGACGAATTTCAGCAGGAAATTATTTGTATCCTTTACATTTACCCTGGCGTTCAGCAAAGCTCCATGTTCAAAACATGCAGACGTGGCACTTCAGGACATGGTGTAGTGGTCATGGTAATGTTGGGTTGATGGTTGGACTTGATGATCTCAGAAGGCTTTTCCAACCTTAATGATTCCATTATTCTATGATTCTATGGCACTCACACTTGGAAACTGCTTTTTGTTTCTAATATCCATCCTGCTATATGAGCTTGAAGGTCTCTGACAAATACCTTCAATAATGGGTGGCAGATGTTTCCAACCTTAATGATTATGGAATCATTAAGGTTGGAAAAGCCTTCTGAGATCATCAAGTCCAACCCATTACCACAGACCTCAAGACTAGACCATGGCACCAAGTGCCACGTCCAAACCTGCCTTGAACACCTCCCGGGACAGTGACTCCACTACCTCCCTGGGCAACCTGTTCCAGTGTTCCACTACCCTCGTGGTAAAGAACTTGTTCCTAAACCAACCAACCAACAACCTAACTTATTTTCAAAAAATTTCCTTAGAATATTCCCATGAGGACATGACATGGCAAAAAGAAAAGTAAGATTTGCATCAGGAATAGTGTGGCCAGCAGGAGCAGGGAGGTCATTCTCCCCCTGTACTCTGNGATACTGTGATACTGTGATACTGTGATTGGCTGCTTGATCAGCTTTGATTAATCATTACCCACGTTTCCTCACTCCAGGCATTGGCCAGCTGTTGCCTGCCCCCACCGATGAGGAAATCCCAAATGCCAAGGCTGGGCAAGTGCCAGCATCCGGCTGTGTGTCCCTCATCCTCCAAAGAGGACACAAGAATCAGTCACTGGTGGTGCACTGGGGAGAAAGAGAATGCAGCCTACTGCTCTTATCCCTGCTCAATATGAGTTGTCAGAGACCCAATGACTTTACACTGCCTGGAAGCCAGCCAGGACTTAAACCTCCGGTGCCATGTAAAGGATTCTGCCTTCCCTGCCAGATTGCTCCTACAGAAGTAGAATTTATATGGATTTTATAGGCCTTAATTATTATTTTTTTTGGTAAAATGCTATTAGCTTAGTAATTAGTGGTTTTTTAATAATAACCCTGACAAAGCCAAAACATCTCCTGGCATTACAGACAAAATTGTTTTAGGCAGGAGAGACAGAGCAGAGCATGGTGCACTGAGTCAGAAGCACCTCCCCTCTAGCCAATGCTGACACAAATGTGCTCTTAGCAGCATTTTCTACTCCCAAGGCAATTTTGAGGTTTGGTTTTGCTTTTTATCTCCTGAGTAGTACCCTATTCTTTTCTAATTATTTTTTTTCCCTTCTCCTTTCATAAATTTGACTGTGTTTCACTTTCTTTTTTTCTCCCAAACATCCCACCCAGGCCCAGTTTATCTCAAAATGTACCAGTTTAACCTGCAGGTATGGAAGAATCATAGCCCCTATCTGGTGAGATCACAGAATCACAGAAACATCCAGGTTGGAAAAGACCCTCAGGATCACCAAGGCCAACCTCTAACCCTACTCTACAAGGTGCACCCTAAACCATATCCCTAAGCAACACATCCAAATGACCCTTAAACATATCCAGGGTTGGTGACTCAACCACCTACCCTGAGATGAGTCACAGGCAGTGTGCAGGATGATACTTTGAGCACCTGTGGAAAGGCTGCAAGAAAACACCATGCAAAAACCTAGAGGGCTACGAAAAGTACCTATTCCCTCCCTCTGCTGCCACTCCTTCAGTACAAACTGAAGTTGAGCTGACAGAGAAAAATTATGTAAGTCATCTAATCAAGCATAAATAGTCCCTGAGCTCCCAGCCAGGCACCACTTGGGGAGGCAGAGAAGGCAATGCCTAGCTATTGAGAAACAGCAACTACCTGGGAAGAAACCTGACCATGCACATGGGCTACTGCAGTGGTACCAGCTGCATCCTCATACTGCACATCACCATCGAGAAAAGTCTCACCTGGTAAAACTGCAGAATCACAGAATCATGGAATGGCTTGAGTTGGAAGGGACCTTAAAGATCATCTAGTTCCACATCCTTATCACAGAATCATAGAATGGTAAGGTTGGAAGGGGCCTTAAAGATCATCTAGTTCCACATCCCTATCATAGAATGGTAAGGTTGGAAGGGACCTTAAAGATCATCTAGTTCCACATCCCTATCATAGAATGGTAAGGTTGGAAAGGACCTTAAAGATCATCTAGTTCTACATCCCTGCCATGAGCAGGAACATCTCCCACTGGACCAGGCCTCTCAAAGCCTCATCCACCTTTAATAAAAAAATAATTTCTCCTTACAGTGTGCTCTCATTCTCAGTTTTCTTGTGGAGGACAGAAAGAAGAGCCATGCTGACAGCAGCTTTCTCTCTGAGGTGTTTTCAGGTATTGTCTAACACAAACCTATTTCCATTGCAGCAGATAAGAAATAGCTTTTCTATGCATCTGTGGGTTCAATCCTCCAAACTAACAGGCAGCAGGATGCCTACTGTAATCCAGGCTCCATTTCCATGCCCACACATTACAAATATCACAAAAAAGCATCCTTCTCAACATGGAGGTTGCTGTGAGAAGGTAGTGTAAAACTACAAGACCAATTCTCCTGAGTCCAGTATTCCTGAGAATTTCACATAGCAGGATAATTTTGCACACAAGCTCTGCTTGCCACCAGCAGGATGGTTTTTCTCCTAGCTGATAGTTGCAACCCTGCAAACACCCAACTACTTGAAAATCAAACTGGAGTCCTTTTCTTCTCCTGTGATCAGAGTCATGGTGCTGGAAGAGCAGTTGAGAGGTCATCCTGTGAGTCCTCCAGCCTAAAGGAATGATCAGGTATTCCCATGCTGTCTCTGACAGATACATGTCCACAAACCATCACTTTTAATAATGATCCTGGAGCCCATGTTGTGCTCACAAGTGCTTGCAGTAGAGGCTGAATGAATTATTAAGCTCCTCCCTATGTAGGAGAAGAATCATAGAATCATA
>WBNM01036184.1:53256-94988 GCA_013399055.1 Ramphastos sulfuratus | reverse complement strand
CCCCCCTTGGAATATAAACAAAGCTTCCCTTGGGGGCAGACAAGAATTTAGGAGCCTGTCAACCCCAGCCCAGCCCTCACAGGAACACTGAAAATGTCCAAGTTTCAACCCAGCAAGAACAAAAATCATCTGGAGGGCAGTGGCTGCTGCAACTCCAACTAGGATCCAGAGTTCAGTTGTTGGAGGTGCTGTCCCAGAAGAGAACTCCACCATGTGCTGGTTGCTCTGAGTCACAGTGAGCTGCTAGAAAAGTCCAGAGAGAAAACCCAAAATGCAGCCTCTCCTCTTGGGTGTTTTGATTCTAGAGAGGAAAACCAAAATGCAGCCTCTCCTCTTTGGTGTTTTGCCTCTAGAAAGAAACTCAAAATGCAGCCTCTCCTCTTTGGTGTTTTGCCTCCAGAGAGGAAACCCAAAATGCAGCCTCTCCTCTTTGGTGTTTTGCTTCTAGAGAGGAAACCCAAAATGCAGCCTCTCCTCTTTGGTATTTTGCCTCTGGAGAGGTTGCATTTTGGTTTTTTTTTTCTCTCCTCTTTGGTGTTTTGCCTCCAGAGAGCAAACCCAAAATGCAGCCTCTCCTCTTCGGTGTGGCCACAGCTGCAGAGTGAGTAAACTTCTCCCAGCTCTGAACTCTGATCTAGGTGTAGTAGAGTTCTGTGGTCAACATCTCAAACCCAGAGTCCCTGAATCACAGAAGGGTTTGGGATGGAAGGAACCTTAAAGATTATCTAGTCCCAACCCCCCTGCCATGGGCAAGGACACCTCCCACTAGCCCAGGTTGCTCAAGGCCTCACCCAACCTGGCCTTGAACATCTGCAGGGAGGGGACATCCACAACCCCCCTGGACAGCCTGCTCCAGCATCTCAAAACCCTCATTGTCAAGAGTTTCTTCCCAATCTCCAGTCCCCATCTCCCCCCTTCCAGCCATCACCCCTTCTCCTATCCCTACAAACCCTTCTCAAAAGCCCCTCCCCAGCTCTCCTGCAGCCCCCTTCAGGTACTGGCAGGCTGCTCTAAGGTCTCCCTGGAGCCTTCTCCAGGCTGAACAGCCCCAGCTCTCCCAGCCTGTCCCCACAGCAGGGGTTCCCCAGCCCTCTGATCATCTTCATGGCATGCTCTGGACCTGCTCTAGCACTTTGATGTCCTTCTTTGACAGTCTACAACCTTCTCTGAGCAACCCCCATGCAAAGCCATGCTCAGACAAGGGCTACTTCCTTGTCAAACCACAACTTTCTACCTGTGGAGCTCTCTCCTCTTTCTGGAACCACAAAAGATACATTTTCCTCCCTGTACTTGGGTGCTGAAGCTGTTGATGAGTCTTCCCAAGGTCCCCTGTGATGCTACCACTACACCCCCCCAGCCTGTGTCCCAGCACCATGTGGAGAGACCCTTCCTAAAATATCTGTGGCTGTCTCCACAGCCAGCAGGAGAACAGAAGGCAGAACTCAAATGCTGTTTGCTTTGGATAAGCACAGCCAGGAGATAATGATGCAAGCTCAGGAACAGCAGGAGGTTACAAGGCATGGAAATCAGAGCAGCCCTGAGGATCCCATGGGAATCAAACAGGGAACATGGGACCCTGTTCACAGCAGGGCTTCAGCATCTCAGAGCGAGCGCTTTACGGTTCACTACTGGGTCAAGCCCTGCTCGGGGGCAGGACACTCCTGTGTCACTGCAGCAAGCCCAGGAGCACAAAGGAGAAGGAACTCAGACAGCAACAGCCAGGGAGGAGATCTGGAGCAGGAGGCTCTCTGCAGAGCACTTCACACAATCACCAAACCACTTCAGCCAGATGGCAGGAGACTATCGGCGAAAAGGGGGACACAGATCAGCTCCTCTCCCCCTCCTCTCCTCCTTCCAGGGCTCCTCTCCCCCTCCTCTCCTCCTTCCAGGGCTCCTCTCTCCCCTCCTCTCCTCCTTCCGGAGCTCCTCTCTCCCCTCCNGACCTCCTCCCCCCCCTCCTCTCCCCCTTCTAGAGCTCTTCCCCCCCTGTCTCCTCCTTCCAGAGCTCCTCTCTCCCTCCTCTCCTCCTTCCAGGGCTCCTCTCTCCCCTCCTCTCCTCCTTCTAGAGCTCTTCTCCACCTGTCTCCTCCTTCCAGAGCTCCTCTCTCCCCCTCTCCTCCTTCTTCCAGGGCTCCTCTCTCCCCTCCTCTCCTCCTTCTAGAGCTCTTCTCCACCTGTCTCCTCCTTCCAGGGCTCCTCTCTCCCCTCCTCTCCTCCTTCCAGAGCTCCTCTCCTTTACTTCCCAGGCCTCTCCCACCTAAAGCAGAGGAGTCAGGAGCCTTTCAGAGATGCCCCAGGGGCCAAAGCAGTCAGTGAGGGCTGCCTGGAGCTTGCTGCCTGCATGAAGCACTCAGCTGCACACTGCCAGCACCACAGCAACTGCATAAGAAATTCCTCCTGTGGGCCTCACCCCTGCCTAGCTGTGAGAAGATCCTGTCCATGTGTTGGCTTCCCCACTCCTGTCCCCAGCACAGGCTGGCTCACACAGCTCCATCTGGACAATATGAGGCTTGGCACATGTAGCTACTCTGCATTTGGGTTTTGGGTCTCTACCTGCCAGGGTGACAAGTGGGAGACTGCCATGTTCTAATTGGGGTAAGCAGTGAGGATGGCTGCTCAAGAGCCACCTCCCCTCCTGACTTGGGAAGAGTGACTGCTGCAGGGGCCACATCTCCCTTTCAGCACTGAAAGGAGCCTTCAGTTGTTGCTGCCACAGAAGAGGACTCCACCACATGCTCTTTTCTCCAGGTGAGTGCTCTGCCACAGAACTCCAGAGGGGAAACACAATCCCTTCTCTTTGCTATGGCCTCAGCTGCACAGCAGGCACAGTAACCTCCTCCCAGCTCTGAACTGCTGATCCAGGAGATCCCTGACTCTCTGTGGGGACAAAAAAAACTATGTTCACTAACACTGTGTCACTTCCCAGCCACCCAATGCCTTATGTCACACCCCTGCAGCTCTGTCATGTGCCCACCAACCAACTGGTTATGCTGGCTCCAGTATTCTATGTTCAAAAATACCCTAGCTCTCTGCTGTGCCCACCATCCAACTGCTTCTGCTGCCTTTGGCCTTTTCATTTAGCCATCAGAAGAAACATCATTGTTTTCTCCTCTCCAAAAGGCTTTAGAAAGCAACACACCACAGCAGCTGGGGTTGCTCTGGTAGTGTTACAAGCTGTCACAACCTAAGAAGACCTCATGCTGTACCCAAATCTCCACCACAAGCAGATGGAGTGACACTAACATATGCTAGGAATGAGACCAAAGTGTGAAGAACAAAAGCTCTAGCCCCAATAATTGAAGACACTTCTTCATGCTCAGTCAGGCCACCAAGAGCAATACTGGAGCACAGGTATTGTCCTGGAGACTTGAGACCTTTACCTGCATGATATTTTGCTTCTTCTACTGGATCTGGAAGTTTCACTTCAGGCCACGGGGGTGAGGTCAGAGAGGTTTTGGCAACAAGCCTGTGAACAAGGAGGTAAAATTCATTTGCAGCAAACAGATGTGGTCAAGAGATGCAAAACACAGAGAGGAAAACAGGGAAAGGGAGCTGGAGATGGGGCAGAAAGTGGTTTTGCACTGGGGAGCTGAAGTTATGCAGGAGATTTAGTGCTCTACCAGTGTGAAAGAGGTGACCCAAAGCCCACTGGAGCCAGATTCTGCTTCAGGGCAGCTCTTGGGCAAGGAGAGGCTTTTCTACTCCAGTCTTCAGTGTCACAGAAAAGGCAAAAGCCACATCAGCTCCCCAGGACTTAAGGCAATGGAGGACACTGGATCCCCAGACCTTCCTCCCAATGCCTGGCAGAAGCACTCCAGTAGGACAAGAAAAGCTGAAGCCTGTACCAGAAAGCTGTTCAAAGCCACCTAGAAGCCACTTGGCCTCATTTCTGAGTCCAACTTGCTGTCAGTCACTGCTCCCAGGGCTCCACCTCATGCTGCAGAAAGCTTTAAGAAGGGACAAATGCCTCAGTGGCTGGGGCTTGCTTTACTCCCAGCCTACCAGAAAGCTCAGGATGAGCAAATGGAGTTTTCTTTTTTAATTTTTATTACTTTTAGGGTTTTTAACTTCCCACTTCAGACTGGTATTTGTAATACTCTGAAACAAAAGAAAAAAGCTCCAAGAAACAGACTGAAAATTCACACCCAGGCCAGGTTACCTCTTGTTCCTGGTGCTGAGATTGTACAGCTGGGCATGCTAGAGGTGACCAAGCTCAGCCACCACCAGTGACCTTCCACTGCCTTGTTTTTAACAGACTGGAGTCCTGTCACCACCTCCCATGGACACAGACCTACCTTAAGCCCTGCTCACACCTAAGCTTTAGAGAAAAGGCTTCTGTTAAGCTTTCCCAGGTACAGACACAAGTTACCTCCACCACAGCTGAGAGGCTGAGTGCCTTAATGCTCCTCTGCCCACTCCAGCACCCAACACAGAGCCCTGGAATTACCCAGGAGGAGGCAAAGTGCCTCTGACAGGGAAGAAAGGCTGAGGAGCATTCCCAACCCAGCCTCTAGTACCACACAGCAGCGACTCATCCACATCCTTTTCTCCTCTGGTTTTTGAAGCTCTTCTCTGTTTAACAGGTCATTTAGAGAAGCCTTAAGACCCCAGCTGGGTTCCCTACAGGAGAGGTATGAGGTTGCTCCTCTTTTGTCACTCACAGCTGCCTTCCCTGAAGGGCAGTAGCAGCTTCTCCCACCTCCAGTGTGATTCAGCATTTCATTCCACAAACATTTAGCCCCAAAGCCTCTTTTGTGTCATTTTCAAGTCTGCCTACAGTCAACAATAACCACACTAGAGAAGGCCTCCCGGAGGCACCTAACAAGACTTGGTGGCCCCATGTTTATCTTGGTTCAGGATGGCCACAGAGAGAGCAGACAACTTCCTACAGCCAGCCAAGCACAAGCATTGCTCCTCACCATGACTCTGAGCACTGAGATACTTTGCTAAGAGCTGCAAATGAAATCCTTACTCTTCCTAAGAGGGCAACTTCCCCTGCTGCAACAGAGAATCACCTTAGCTCCATCTCTTTGCAGACACTAAGCAACTGTACTGCTGGGACAAGAGCCTCTCCATTTCATCAGTGCCAGTGTGGTGGGGTTGGAAGGGACCTCTGGAGAGCATCCAGTCCAAACCTGCAGCTAAAGCAGGGCACTCACAGCAGCTTGCCCAGGATCACAATGTCCAGCTGGGTTTGGAAGCTCTCCAGAGAAGGAGACTCCACAACCTCTCTGGGCAGCCTGCTCCAAGGGCTCTCTCACACCACAGAAGTTTCTCTTTACCTTCAGATGGAACCTTCTGGGTTTCAGTTTGTGCCCATTGCCCCTTGTCCTGTTGCTGTGCACCACAGACAAGTCTTGGCCCCTATCCTTTAGCTCTTGCTGAGCACCAATCAGAACTCCTCTGGGGGTGCTCTTCTCCAGCCTAAACAGCTCCAGGGCTCTCAGCCTTTCCTCCTCAAAGCCCCTCAGCCACTTTGTAGCCTCCAGTGGACTCTACCCAGTAGTTTCCTCCCTCTCTTGAACTGGGTACAATACAACTTCAGCCAGATGTGGCTGAGATGATCACTGGGAGGGATCCTCTGGCTCAAACCTGAAGCAACCCCCAGCTGCCTCCAGCCCAGTACCGTGGCTGCAGAGAGCCCAGGCAGCACTAAATCACAAGAACTCCTTCCCAGCATCAGAGCTGAACAACAATGAACTCTGCTCAGACATGCCACAGGGTGTTAACTCACAAATGAAATGCTGCATGGAGCTCCCAGTGTGAGTTTGAGGGGGAAAAAATGCAAATGCCACTTGCTTAGCATCAGCTAGTCCCAAGATCTCCAGGACAAGGAGGAGCAGAGGCTGCTGTTTACATCTCTGTGTAAGAGCCACTTAAAACCACAATTTGCTCCCAAAGAACTGGGGAGAAAAGCACCACTCTGCTCTGCACATGCAGTCCAAACCCACCATGGCACAAATCCATCCTGCAGCAGTCAGGATTAAACTGAGAGGTGCCAAATGCCTCTACTCAGAAGGAGGCACATGACCAAAAGGCACAGATTATGGTTCCTTGTTAAGCAGGAATCCAGGAGACCACAAAGACAGTCCTAAGGGGGAGGGAGATTCATCCTGGATCTCGAGGAGACCAACCAGGAAGAGGCAGAGGTGCAAACTGTGTGATCCAAACTGTGTCCCCATGATGGTGCTCAAGGGCATGGGGACACAGTTTGGATCACAGGAGGAGGCCCCCCCTGCTCCTTCAGCAGCCCAGAGGGAATGAGCAAATCTTGTGGTTTACTCCCAAAGCTGCTGACACTTCTCCACTTCTGCAGTGTCCCCTTCTGGTTACAGCAAGCAGCAGCAGCAGCTCTGTCTTGTGAGAGACCTCAGCAGAGAAAACAAAGTAGAGACACAAAGAAGCAACTCTCAAAGTGCTGAAACAAACCAAACGGGAGGTTTCCTGGCTGGGTGTCCTGTGTCACTTGTGCAAACTCAGCATTTATCAAGTATCAGAGACTCCATGAGGGAGATGAACCTTGCCTGAGGAGCAGATCACCTGCACCCAGACAGGTTGAGTGTCAGCTCAAGCCCTTCCTGCAGCTGGGCTGTTGCAATGTCCTGGCTTGAGTGGACCCTGCTGCCTGCTGTGGCTGAGCTCACACCAAGGGCCCTCTCCTCAGCAGGGGACCCAGTTACCCATCTCCAGTCTCAGCCCCTTCAACCACAGAAGCATTCTCCTAGCAGAGGAGACTGAAGGTGGGTAGAGAGTCCCAAACCTCTTGGGAAGCTGACCAAGGGGTCAGACAAGCCTTTCCAGAGCACAAACCAGCTGTCCCCCACCCCAGTCCAGGAGGGTCAGCACTTCAAGGGGCAGAAAGCAAAGCACAAGAGTCATTTGACATTACCCTTGCTGTGGGGACGTGCTCTGGGAACTCTGGTGCCGAACCACAGATGAAAGCAAAGCTGAAAGGAGAGAGGGAAAAGGAATCAGAACAAGCAGCAGCTGCTGGGCTTTTAGTCCCTGGTGAGACAGCATGACAGCACTGCCAAGGTGTCACAGTGCCCATCAGCTTCGTGGTGCCATTCTTCTGACTGTAAAACCTTTGTTTAGTTTGTTTAATGAGCAAAGGGAGACAGGGAGAAGGAAAATAAGGTACACAAGAGAAAGGAGCCACCAGTTGTGAGGAGCACTCAGGCAGAGCAGGAGAACGACTTTCTGCTGCAAACACACTTTTTTTTCAGGTGGCACTTCCAAGCCAGACACAATAGTTCAGTGTGGACACACCCAGAGCATCCCATCTCTGGAAAACAGAGACCCAAAGGCAGAGGGGAGGAACAGCTGCTGGGAAGAACACTGGTGCACTCTTGGAATTCTGAGCACTTGCTGGTGGAATCCTGGATCCTTTGAGCCCTCTGGGCCCTCCAAAATGGGGAGCAGAGCTAGTACAGATTTGGTCAGGCATTGGAACTGGCTGCTCAGGGAGGTGGTGGAGTCACCATCCCTGGAGGTGTTCAGGAAACAGGACACAGAGCACTTGGGGTCATGGTGGCATTGGGTTGAGGGTTGGACTCAGTAATCTTAGAGATCTTTTAGTGACTCCCACTAAACCTCACACTCTGAGAAGAGAGAAGGAAGCCAGGGCATGTTGCCAGCAATGCCCCACAGCACCATGTGAAACACTGAACTGGAAGAGCAGGACAAGTCCAGCACTGGTGTGCTTTGAACACCCCTGTGGTTGGGCTTCCACCATCCCAAGCATGCCTACACCTTCTAGACACAGCGAGTCTAGATGAGCATGGGGGAGCAACACAGCTAAACAAGCAACAAGAGAAGATGAGGATTAGGGAGATGAATTCCTGCTTTCCTGAGCTACATCTACAGGAGTCCATGCTCATGAAACAGCAGAGCTGTTCCAATAGGCAAACCTTCCAATAACAAGTGGTTTATTACAATCAAAACTTAGCCACTTGCCTTGCAAAGGTCACATTCACCTGGCACAGCAACCAAACCCTGGCATTAAGTCAGGGCCCCCAAGACCTCCAGGGCAAACAACTCCCAGTTTCCCAGTTCAGTGAGGAAGGAAGGAGGCTGGCAGAGCCCCTACACCTCCCTCCGTTCCCTGGGCTGTGCTGAAAGGTTCACACCAGGCTAGAAAAGTCATAGAATGGTAAGGTTGGAAGGGACCTCAAAGATCATCTAGTTCCAACCCCCTGCCATAGGCAGGGACACCTCCCACTAGCACAGGTCACTCAAGGCCTCATCCAACCTGGCCTTGAACACCTTCAGGGAGGGAGCAGCCACAACCTCCCTGGGCAACCTGTGCCAGTGTCTCACCACCTTCACTGTAAAGAACTTCCTCCTAATATCCAGTCTAAATCTTCCCTCTGCCAGTTCAAACCCATTGCCTCTTGTCCTGTCATTGCAAGATCTTGCAAATAGTCCCTCCCCAGCCTTCCTGTAGGCCCCCTTCAGATATTGGAAGGCTACTCTAAGGTGTCCTCGAAGCTTTCTCTTCTCCAGGCTGAAGAGCCCCAACTCTCTCAGCCTGCAACGTTGATTCTCCATCTCGTTAACATCCCCCCCCCTCCTCCTCGACTGCCCTTGGCTGCTCCAGACTGATGCTGGTGAAATCCTGAGTGGCTCCTCCTGCACCTCGGGGAGAACTCCAAGGCTCACCCACCGGGTAGCTGGTGTGAGCAAACCGGGGCTACGAGGCAACCAGGGGCTGGAGCACCTGTCCTGTGTGAGGAGGCTGAGAGAAGGCCGCGGGCAGCATGGAGCCCCCGGCCCGGCCCGGCCCAGCCCCAGAGGGCGGCCGCGGAGGACACGGAGCCTTCGGCCCAGCCGTGGGAAGGCCGCGAAGGGTCCGGACCGGGCCGGCCAAAGTGCGGGCGGCAAGAGCCTATCCCGCCGCCTCCCCGCTTCCCTCCCTCAGAGCAGCGCGGCCCGGCCGGTCCCGCCTCACCGGCCACCCGCCGCCGCACTCCCGCCGCCGCCATCGCGCTGACCCCGCGGCCCCGCCCCGGAAGCGGAAGTAAGGGGGAGGGGGCGGGGCCATGGCGGCAGAGGCGGCGGAGCGGCACCTGCGGCTGCTGCGGGACGAGCGAGAGGCCGAGCTCGCCCAGAGCAGGTACCGAGGGCTACCCCTGCTGCCTTCCCCCACACAGCCTGCGGGACCCTGCCCGCACCGACGGCGGCTGAGCAGCCGACCCCGGCGGGGCCTGCCGGCACCTCTGGGAAGCCCTGGTGGGCCCTTCTGAGACCACCACATACAGCAGGCCCTGCTCATACCTGTGTAAGGCCTGCTGGCGTCTATGGGACACTGCTGACAGCCCTGTAGGCACCTATGGGAAGCCCTGCTGGACCTCCTGGGGACCTACTGTCACATGTGGGAAGCTGTGATGTCACCTGTAGGAAACCCTGATGGACCCTTTGCCCCAGGACCAGCTGTCTCCTTTGGGAAGCTCAGCTGCTATACATAGGGCCTGCTGGCACCTGTGGGAAACTGCTGGCACCTCAGCAGGGCCTGCCTACACCCATGGGATATGCTGATCAGCACACCCCTTTCCCCCCTCCAAAAAAAATGACTGCTATTACCTATGGGAAGCCCTGCCCCTGGCAGGACTGATGTCACCTATAGGAAACTGCTGACAACCCTGTAGGGCCTGCTGTCACTGCTGGGAGACACAGACAGACATACCCCTAAGGGACTCATTCCCATTGACCTGTGGGGAACCTGCTGCCACACAGAGGAAATGTTGCTGATGACCTCAGGTTACTCTCTCTCTGGTGAGGGGTGACTGGACAGGTCCATTTCACCCGGGGAGGAGAGAGGAAAATGCACAGAGGCCGATGTTAGCTCTGCCCCAGGCTCTGAGCATCTACCCCCAAACAAGCCTGTGGAAGTCAGCCCAGTTATGTCACTACAAAGAGGTCACTTAAGGCAGCTGATGGCTCTCTGCCATCATGCTTCCCCTTCTCTTCCATTTCATCCCCCTGCCCTTGTGTCATCTAAAGCTTTGAAGCTCAGCCTCAGTCCCACAAACGCTTCTCTCACCTCTGTGTGGTTCCCAGGGCCTGGCAGGAAAGTGTGTCTCTGAAGGAGCTGCAGCGCAGAGGTGTCTGCTTGCTCAAACTCCAAGCTGCCAGCCAGAGAACTGGCCTCTACGGGCGGCTGCTGGTCACCTTCCAGCCTAGGAGCCATGAGGCCAACACCGAGCTGCCCTGCAACAGCTTTGGGCCTGGTGAGTGATGCTTCTGTAGGGGCAAAGCAAGAGGTGGCTGAGGTCTCCTTCCAAGGTGATGCCTGTGGAGATTGAGCAACTCCTGCAAAAAGGGAGGGAGAAAAAGGTTAGGTTTCTTAGCAGCTCCAGCTGGGGGCACACCACTGGCCTTCACCCCAGGATCTGCAGTCTGGAGGGCTGAAGGCAGCTGCTGGGTGGCTGCCTGGTGTCTTCTCACTGCTGATTGTCCTTTTGCCCTCAGCTCAGAGAAGGAGTTTCTCCTTCCTTGTGAGTTTGGTGAGTCCTAACTTTGGCAGGAAAGATGGAGCTAGAGCTGTGGTGGGATGAGAGGCCCTGCTGTCTGCTGGGCTGAGATGGGCTGGGAGGTCCTGCTGTCCACTGTGGACGGCAAGGGAGGTCCTGCTGTGCTCTGCGGGTGGCAAGGGAGGTCCTGGTGTGCTCTGCAGGTGGCAAGGGAGGTCCTGGCGTCTCCTGTGGTGGGATGGGAGGTCCTGCTGTCCTCTGCGGGTGGCAAGGGAGGTCCTGGTGTCTCCTGTGGTGGGATGGGAGGTCCTGCTGCCTGCAGTGCTCTGTGCTTGGTCGCAGGTCTCCCCAGCAGAGCTGCTGCTCAGGCTGCTGGGCCCTTGACGCGCTGCCCACGCCTGCCTTTGCAGGGGACATCGCGGGGCTGTACGAGGCGGCCGGGCAGGGCGAGCTGCTCTCCACAGGCATTGTGACTCGTGTCACCTGCAGAGCTGTGACTGTTGCCTTCGAGGAGTCCCACCAGGGCCTGCCGAGCCTGGAGCGGGACAGCTCCTACCGCCTGCTGAAGCTGGCTAACGACGTCACCTACAACAGGCTGAAAAGGTAAGGGCCCTGGGGCTGCAGCTCAGCTCTGGTCACTCTGCTCAGGAGGAGCAAAGTCAGCTGGCAATTGCCAGGTTTATTCTGGAAAAGCTCTTCTGAGACAGGTCTCAGTTTACTTCGCTCTGGTTTCTCTCCTTTCCTGCCATATTCATAGAAGCACAGAATCATTTCAGTTGGAAAAGACCCTTAAGATCAAGTCCAACCCTTAACCCAAGTCTGCCAGGTCACTGCCAAGCCATGCCCCTCAGCACCACATCTCCATGGCTTTGAAACTTCCCCAGGGACTTCTTCACTGCTCTGAGCAGCCTGGGCCAGGCCTCAACAACCCTCAAGAGCGAGAAGTTGTTCCTCGTGTCCAACCTAAACCTCCTCTGGGGCATCTTGAGGCTGTTTCCTGTCATCCTGTCACTTGTTCCCTGGGAGAATAGCCCAACCCTCACCTCACTCCAGCCTCCTTTCAGGAAGTTGTAGAGAGCAATGAGGTCTCCCCTCAGCCTCCTTTTCTCCAGGATGAACAACCCCAGGTCCCTCAGCTGCTCCTCACAAGACCTGAGCTCTAGAGCAAGTTCCTACTCTAGAACAAGAGTAAGTTCCTCTTACTCCTGTAGCAGCTCCACTTAGTAGAAAGCAGGAGTCTGACCAGTGTCAGGAGGGAGCGTGAGGGTTGGGAGGTGCAGCAATCAGGATTAGTCTGTTGTGGGCTTACATTTTCCAGCTTGGGAAGAGTTGAATATGTGCCCACAGCCTGCCAGTGAGCTGTGAGGTGAGCAGGGCCTCTGGAGGAGCTTGTGTTGTGCCTGTGACCTCTGTGACCTGGCTGCTTTCTCCCTGACAGAGCTTTGCAGGCACTGAAGCAGTACCGTGGTGGGCCAGCCTCGGACCTGATCGATGTCCTCCTCTTCTCTTCTGAGCCAAGAGCATTCAGTGAGACAAGTAAGGGTGCTTCTGTGTAAGATTTGATGCCAGGCTGCTGGCAGGTCCTGATCTGTCTGGAGAACTTCTCTGCACCCTCGGGACAGAGCCCCTGGACCTTCACAGCCAAGTGTGTGCTGAGGCTGTGCCTGATTTTAGTCTGCCATAGAGAAGCTGATTGGATGGACTGGTGAGGGAGGGCAGTGCTGTTGCTCTCATGCTGGTTTTGAACAAAGGTGTAGCACTGTTGGGGGGGCAACGTGCAGAATCCTCACTCTCCAGAGCAATCAGTGAAGCCTGAAGTTCCCTACCCACTGGACAAGGGCTCTGTACCCTGTCCCTGCCCAGTCAGGAGGATGCTCTCCCCTTCAGATGTCACATCTGAGAGAGGCAAAGAGCCAGAGCCCTGCCTGATGGCTTTGATGCTGTGCAGACATTACCCACACTGCTGCCATCACTTCTTTTCCAGTCCTTCAGGTTCTCTCCCTGGGGCTGACCAGGTGAGGAGGTTTCAAAGGATTCTTAGACATTGCCTCTGGGGACACAAATAACTCTTACCTTGGTGAGGTTTTTATCCACATCAAACATGCAGCTTACCTTGCTGCAGGAAAGACCCAAGTGGTGGTACAGCTGGCAGCATTAAACACTTTTCATGCTGGTTTGTGGCTCACTGGACACACTTTGCTCATGTAAAGTCCTTGCCCTGGCTGGAAGAGAGGCTGTCCAGCAGCTGATTCTCTCTTTATCTCTGAGTTTGCCAATTTTAGCTGGTTTCTGGCATAAAAGAGTCAGGATTTATGCTGAGGGAGTCTGAAATTTGATCTAGTTTATGATGCATTTCTTGTTTGCTTCCTGCCCCAAACCCATCCATAAACTTCAAAGAGCAGAACCTGCCAGCACTGCCTCCATGCTGAAAATCCAATAACTCTGTCTTCCTGGGAATTAAGTGACTGTGAAACTGCCACAGCTGGAAGCAGCATGGGAACACTTGTGGTTTTCTTTTTACAGCCTTCTGGAGATATTCAGTCAAGCTGGAGCTGTGCAGGCTGCTCTGGTTTCATCAGCCACCTCCCAGTCTGGTTTTGCCAACAGCTGTCAGAAAAACTGCCAAAGTAGAGTCCCCTTTGCTGACATCTTTCTGATGTGAGCCCTTGGGAAGATGGGGAGACCAAAGCCTCTGATCAGCAGAACATCCCAGTGCTCAGCAGCTGCTAATGAATCCCAGATTGTAGTGGGAGGTGTCTCTGCCTATAGCAGGGGGTTGGAACTAGATGATCTTTGAGGTTCCTTCCAACCTTACCATTCTATGATTCTATGAATCCAGCATGGTGGGGGTTGAAGGGATCTCCAGTGACCTCTGGAGATCATCCAGTCCAACCTCCCTGGTAGGGGCATCCACAGCAGCTTGTCCAGGATTATGATGGGTAGGGGGTTTGGAGTTTCTCCAGGGGAGAGTCCACAACCTCTCGGGGCAGCCTGCTCCAGGGCTCCAGCATCCTCACACCAAAGAAGTTTCTCCTCCTGTCCAGATCTTTATCCCCTGACAGAAGGGAGATTTCAGCTGGGCTATAAAACTGAGGGAATGGAGACAGAGGGAGGCTTAAGCTGCCTCACAGGGTCAAGCCAGCAGCCTGGATCTGAGCTGTGTGGAGAGCTCAGCTCTCCTCACCTCTTACATGCCATAGGTGACACCATCCTGCCTGCTTTCTTGCTCAGGTTCCTTCCCACACTCTGTGCTTGCTGCTGCACCTTCCCCCTTACTCTGACTGCTGCACTGGGCTGTCCACAGCAGCTCTCCTCTGTCACATACACCCCACCCCTTCCCCTGCAGCAACCCTTCAGGCCAAGCTTCTGATGCCTTGCACCAAGGAGGAAGGATTAATGTCGGTGTGAGTCACTCCTAAGTAGCTCTAAGCTCACTCTGAGTCAAGCCTCTTAGCCCTTGGGCTACCCAGGGACCTGGCTGCACTCAGCTGTGTGATATTAGATAAAAGAATTAAATGTTAATGAACTAACTTTTTGAGCAGCTTCAGCTCTGCTTTCTCCCTCCTGTAGCAGAGCTGCCTCTGTGGAAGAGCAATTCCTCCTAGCTGGATTGCTGAGCTGTGCCAAACAAGGCACAGAGATGGATTTAACATCCTCCCCTTCCCCAGCACTGAGAATATTGATTGATGGAAACATTCAACCACATCAGACAGGCAGGAGATGCAACTTGAGCAGCCAGCACATCACCTGAGGCCAGCCAAAGGCTCTGGGGCAGGGTGGAAGGGATGAGCATTTACCTTACTGCTTTAGAGCTCCTTTCTCCTCAGCCAGAGAGATGTTACCCTAGCCAAGAATGAAATAGTAATGACCTGAACCTGAAACATGGCCTGCAAGGTGCTGCCAGCCTCCAGCAGGGTGAAAGGGAGGACACTCAGCAGCTGCTTGGATGGATTCTCTTACCCTCACTCCAGGAAGGACATTGAGGTGCTGGGGGTGGCTCCAGAGAAGGACAAGGAAGCTGATGAAGTTGGGAGGTCTGGTGAGGAGCAGCTGAGGGGACTGGGGTTGTTTAGTCTGGAGAAAAGGAGGCTGAGGGGAGACTTTCTGAAAGGAGGCTGGAGCCAGGTCGGGGTTGGTCTCTTCTCCCAAGGAACAAGTGATAGGACCAGAGGAAATGGCCTCTCAGGTTGCTCCAGGAGAGGTTTAGGCTGAGCTTGAGAAGAAAGTTCTTCACCAAAAGGGTTCTCAAGCACTGGAACAGGCTTCCCAGGATTAATTCCCATCCCTGGAGGGCTTTAAAAGCTGCAGAGCTGTGGTGCTGAGGGACGTAGCTTAGCACCAGACTTGGTAGAGTTAGGAATCGTTGGAACTCGGTGATCTCTTTGGGTCCCTTCTGACCCCTGACATCCTGTGACTAGATGATCTTAGAAGTCTTGCCATCTGCAGGGCCCCTCCACGTGCTGTCCGTGCTGGGGGATGCTTAGCAAGGCTCTGCCTACCAGCAGAGGCCAGCATTGCTCTGCTCCTCAGGGCTGGCCAGGATGGATGGACACTTCCCCTTCTCTTTCAGAGACAAGGTTGTGCTTTCTTGCAGGCAGATCACCGATGGCCACCAGCTCTGTCCTGTGGTCCTGGCCTGGAAAAAACCCAGGAGGTGTCCATCTCTGTGCCCATGCTCTGGCTGGCTCACATGGTCACAGGAGTGTCATGGCTTAAGTCTAATTCTGCCTACTGCTGTAGGACATTTGAGAAGAGACAGGAGGAAGGAAAAAAGCCCAGTGAAGAGGCAGGGAGGTCCCCAGTAAAAGCTGGCCCAGCAGGCAGAGTGCTGGGGAAGCACCAGGGATTTCTCCTCAGCTTCTTGCCACAAGCCCAGTGCAGGTGCCAAGTCACTTGCACAGAGCTGAAGTGCTTTGTTCCTCTGCTGGGATAATTCTTGTCATCAGCAGGTGGCCTGTAGGGGAAGCTAAGCAGTCTGCCCACCTCGGCTCCATGTGGAGAGCAGGGAAAGTTCCTCCTTCCAGGCTTCATCACCTACCTGGGCTTTGTCCAACAGCCTTGAGCCTGCTGTGCTGCAGAGGTAGTGGGGCCTGGTTTGCTCTTGGTGCCCTCATGAGTGGTGAGGAACATACTGCAGAAGGTACCAATGTACCCTCAGAGAAGAGAGGCCTCTAGCTCTGGAGAGTTTGAGCTCTTCCTCCCAGGAGGGTCTGTTCCCATCCCTGTTTGGTGCAAAGATCCCTGTCCTGGACTTGACATTCACCCTCCAGCACACTTCTTCACCTGTGCAGTGCAGGAAAGTGTCTCTGTTGCTGCAGATGTGGTTGAAGTACCAACCTTGGCCAAGGTGATTATTTTTTCAGTGCTGCATTCCTCCATGCTGTGATTCCTCCATCAGATTGTGAATCAGGGGCTGCTCATCACCTCAGGGCCCACAGAGGCAGGTCTGCATTCCTGCTCCCCACAGCTCTCACTGTGGGGCTGAGCTGGGCAGCCTTGGCCAGAGCAGGAGGCAGCAGGGCTGGAGCTGGGTTGAGGGATGTCTTCTGGGAGTAGCTGTGCAAACCCTAAACTGATGTCTCATGGAGAGCTCTTGGGCTGGTCCTGCTGGGTGGATGAGCTGCTCTTCTCCAGGTGAGCCTGCTTAGAGCCCAGTTGGTGGCTGGAGGAGAGTTTGGAAGAGCCACAGCAGCCTTCCCAGGGCTCTGCCCACACAGCAGCTCTTGGCAGGCTGATGGAAGGGGAAGAGGGGGTGGTGTGTGGAGAAGCCTGCTCCTGATCTCATTCCTTGGGCAGGGAAATATCAATGACTCCTACCTCCCAGCTGTTCCTCATGCTGGGAAGTGCCTTTTGGTTTTTAAGCTCTCCTTTCTTTTTGCCCCATCCCATGGGATGCTTCCTGGTCTTCTCTTAGTCCTCAGAAACCAGGTATGGAGCCAGAGGCAGGTTAGCAGGAAACAGAACCACAAGTCCTGTCCCTCTCTTCCTCACCAAAGCCCTTTTTAGCAAGCATTAATTAACCAGGCACTTCATTTTCTCCTGCTGCTTGCCAAGTCAGTGCCAGAGGTGAGGTGGGACTTGCCCACCACTGAACCTAGATAAACTTTGGTGCTTTGAGCCAAGCCCTGAAGGCAGAGCTGGTGCTGAAGCACATGATGCCCGGCAGGGAAGGATGCCCAGAGATCAGCCTTACATAAGCTTTTGTGGGAACAGTATTTTCAGTAAACCTCAGTGTAATGAGTCATCATCTCTGCTGTAATTAACTTCCATAATGAGCAAAGGAGATTAGCAGCAGGATTGTGGGGGATGAGAATAAATATGGGTTGAAATCAGATCAATCTGGGAGGCAAAGAGCAGCTTGTGAGAATTCAGTCCTGGGTGATGAAACCAATTCTCCTGTCATGCCATTTGCATATTGCTCTTCCTCTTTTTCCTTTCTGCTCATTGAAGCCCAAACTCATTTTAGTTTTCAGCACTTACATTGCTGCTTTGCAGCCTTTCCCTTCCTCTTCAGTGGTGGCCAATGCAGGACTGCTCTGCTCACACTGCCATTGCCTGCTGCTTTCTCACCAGTGCTCTGCTGGGTTTCACTGGAATGGGAGTCATTTGTCTGCAGGGTCAGCTCCTTCCTTCCCTCCTTTCAGTGAAGGTTTGCTAATGCCCTGGCCCACCTTTAAATAAAGCCAGAGTGCCCTCCACACCCAGGAGGTCCAACCTGCTTGGTGTTAGAGCAAGTGAATGCCTCTCCACATTGCTGGAAAGAGTTGGTCCAGCCTGGCTCTGTTTTTCCTTCTGAAATGCAGCAGGGTAGGAGAGAGGAGGGAAGGCACAGATGCAGGACAAGCCTCTTCTTCCTGAGAGCTTGACAGGCCTTCATTTTACCACTCTGGGCTCTTTCAGCCACCTAGAATCAGAGAAAGGTTTGGTTTGGAAAGGACCTTAAAGATCATCTAGGTCCAACCCCACTGCCATGAGCAGGGACACTTCCCACTAGCCCAGGCTGTTCAAGGCCTCATCCAACCTGGCCTTGAACACCTCCAGGGTGGGAGCATCCACAACCTCCCTGGGCAACCTGTTCTGATGTAACCTAGGTGGTACACAGTGGATTTTCCTCCCCAAGAGAGTTGTTCTCACTGTCAAATTGATTTGGGCCAGCTGCTGAGAGCTTCTTGTTTGTATCCATGGATTTGTGCTGCTCTGCCAGCACCAGGATAGGGCTGAGGGCCAAGTGAGTCTCCTGCTGTCTCCCCAGAGCCTCCAAAGTTTTACAATGACTCGCTGGATGCATCACAGAAGGAAGCTGTCTCCTTCTCACTGGCTCAGAGGGAGCTTGCCATCATCCACGGACCACCTGGCACAGGGAAGACCACCACACTAGTAGAGATCATCCTGCAAGCTGTACAGCAAGGCCTGAAAGTGAGTAGCAGTGGCAACACTGTGGTGCCAGTGAGCACCATGGCTTAGTTTGCTTCACTGGGCCTCTGTGGCAGCTGAGGCAGACCCAGCAGCAGCTGTGCCACACCACAGGGTCTGGCTTGGCTGGCAGGGACCAAAGCCTTGCCCCATCAGCTGGAACAAGGTGGAAGTAGAGGCTTCAAGGCCCAGGTTTGCTGTTTGCTGTTTGCTGGAGACCCTTCAAAGCAAGGTGGTGTCTGGAGGCTGTGTAGATGGCAGTTGTTCATTCCCTGCTGGTCACAGAGTCACAGAATTGTTTGGGTTGGAAAAGGCCTCCAAGATGGAGTCCAACCATCAGCCCAACACCACCATGGCCACTAAACCATGTCCCCGAGGACCATGGCCACATGTTTCTTGAGCAACTCCAGGTACAGTGACTACACCACCTCCCTGGGCAGCCTGTTCCAATGCCTGACCACCCTTGCAGAAAAGAAATTGTTCCTAACCTCCAACCTAAACCTCCCCTGGCACAATTTCAGACCAGTGCCTCTTGTACTATCACCTGGTACTAGGGAGAAGAGACCAACCCCCACCTGGCTCCAACCTCCTTTCAGGGAGTTGCAGAGAGCAAAGAGGTCTGCCCTCAGCCTCTTCTCCTCCAGACTAAACAAGCCCAGCCTGACAAGCCTTAATTTCACCACTCTGGGCTCCTCCAGCCACCCGGGTGCCACACAGTGGACTTCCCTTGCTATGTGCTGCTCTCCCTGTTGCTTGGACGCTTGCTGCAGTGTTCTGCTGCCCTTGGCAGTGACAAGCCCTTGGTTTCTGCCCCCACAGGTGCTGTGCTGTGCCCCCTCCAACGTGGCTGTGGATAACCTGGTGGAGAGGCTGGCTGGCTGCAGCGTCCGCATCCTGCGGCTCGGTCACCCTGCTCGCCTGCTGGAGCCCATCCAGAAGCACTCCTTGGATGCAGTCCTGGCCCGTGGGGACAATGCCCAGATAGTGGCAGACATCAGAAAGGACATCGACCAGGCCCTCGTACGTGTCCTGTGACCCCAGCCCTAGCTCTCTAGACCTGAGCTGCTCACCAGGCAGGCTACTGTGGCTCTGAAACCAAGGAACCACTGCGCCACTTCTTCTGGCTTGTTCTTACAAGGCCATCACTGCAGCCAGGTGCTCAGGGTCACCCCCAAAACTGGCTAGAGGCAGGTGACAGTGACTAGTCCGGGTGTGAGCTCTAGGCAGGGTGCAGCCAGCCTGCACCTTGGCTGGACCTGGCACCTTGAACCCACAGCGAGGCTATGGGCACCTTGAGCCTACAGCGAGGCTCGGGGAACCCACAGCGAGGCTCGGGGCACCTTGAACCCACAGTGAGGCTTGGGGCACCCACAGCGAGGCTCGGGGCACCTTGAACCCACAGTGAGGCTTGGGGCACCCACAGCGAGGCTTGGGGAACCTTGAGCCTACAGTGAGGCTCGGGGCACCTTGAACCCGCAGTGAGGCTCAGAGAATGCACAGCAAGGCTCAGGGAACCCACAGCGAGGCTCAGGGCACCCTGAACCCACAGCGAGGCTCAGGGCACCCTGAACCCACAAGTGAGGCTCGGGGCACCCACAGCGAGGCTCAGAGAATGCACAGCGAGGCTCGGGGCCCCCTGAACCCACGGCGAGGCTCAGGGCACCTTGAGCCTACAGTGAGGCTCAGAGAACCCACGGCGAGGCTCAGGGCACCTTGAGCCTACAGTGAGGCTCAGAGAATGCACAGCGAGGCTCAGGGCACCTTGAGCCTACAGTGAGGCTCAGAGAACACACAGCGAGGCTCAGGGCACCTTGAACCCACAGCCAGGCTCGGGGCACCCACGGCGAGGCTCCTGGTCTGGATCTTACAGGGGTAAAATGTTGGAGGGCCTGAGCCTCTCTGGTCAGTCAGCAGCAGAAAGGCTACTCCAGGGAAGAGGAAAGGCAAAAGCACAGTGCAGGAGGCTGTCAGTGACTGACAGCTGGGGGTGTGTGGCACAGGTTGATGCCATTTACTCTTGACTAGGAGGCATTTAAGCTGGCCTTGCAGGACAGGAGCTGGGGTGCAGCCTGGCAGTTTTAGAGGTGGGGCAGGCTTCCAGCACGATAAAGTGTCTCAGAAAGCCTCTCTACTAGGAACTGCCTCCATGGTCACCTGCCACCAGTGCTCATCTGGTGCTGCAGGAGCCAAGGGCAGAGCTCCTCCTGGCTGAGCCTCACTCAAGTGGCACAATCAATCATTCCTGCTGTGTGGGGAGAAGCTGCAGGGCCCTGCTCCCCACATTATCAGTCTGGCATTGTTCATGCAGTGCTTTTCAGGCAGTGGGGGAGACATTGCCATCATTAATTCACTTCCTAATGAGATGTCTGCCTGTCCTGACAGTCCCTCCCACTCTCAGCCACCTCAAGTGGAAAGCAGAGCACACTACAAAAATGCATCCTTAATTTCATCTTTCACAGCCCTGATTTTCCTAAACTTAGTTGTCAAAGTAGGCTCTGTGACAGGACACGATTTGGTTTGACACTGATGAGCTCATTTTTCCCCTCCCCCTCCTGGTGGCAGCATTGTCCAGAGGCCGTTTTACAGCTGAGGGAAGCTCCTGTCTCCATCAGAGATGCAGCAGAGCATACCCTGCAACCCTGCAGGTTGTCTCATAGTTGCTCCAAGTCCATGCTCCTGCCCTTCACCAAGGCACTGCACACTTTTAAGCCATGCAAACCAACCCTGGCTCTCAGCTCCCTGGATATTCCTCTGCAGCCACCAGTGTGGCAGCAGCTTCCCACACTGCTGCTGAGCTTTGGGCAAGCTGCTGGGCAGCCAAGTTGCTCTTGCACATAGTGCAAGGTGAGGAGAGGCCCTCTGGGGGCCTCTGGCTAAGAGGAAGCTCACAAAGAGCAGGGACTTCTCTGCTGGGATAGAGACCTGCCTGTAGTTACAGCTCTTCATTGAGTCTTTTTCACTTCTTAGTTTATTTTGCTTCTCACTAGTGGTTATTTTTCCCTTTCCTCTTGTTGGAAGGCACTTGGAAAGGCAGGAGTGTTGTGGGGTTTCCCCCCACTGCTAGTTTTCCACAGGAAAAGGGAAATAAGGGCAAAAAGCAAAGCCTTCAGCACCAAGGTCTCCATCTGCTTGCTAGAGCAAGAGGTAGGTGGTGATGGGAAGCAGGGACTGATCACCAAGGCTTGTTCTGCTCTGGAAGACCAAACAAAACCCAGGAGCTGACAGGATGCTGCAGTTCAGCCTGCACAGCAGTGCCTCAGGCTGCCCAGGGTCAGGTCTGAAGATGGACCTGATTCACCAGCATCTCTCTTTGGGCTGCAGAGAGTTAACCTCTGAGGTCCTGGCCCACCTTTCCCTCATCCTATGTTAATTTCTCCTCTGCAGTGTCCCTTGTTTGCCCCTGTGATCATTTATTCCTTTCTCCACTCCAAATTTTGACTCTTTTCACTCCTTTCCATCATCACTACTCCCAACCACAGAAGAATTAAGAATAGAAACAAAACCCCATGCTCTCTTTACACATTTTCTACCACTTACTGTCTCCTTCCCTCACTTCTTCAGGCTTCAAGCTTTCCACTACATCAGATACTCTTTGCACCAACAAAGGTGCAGCCCTACAGTACCTGAGCCAGAAAGGCAGGATGGATCCTGTGATGTTGAGCAGGGTCAACCCAGATCACCAGCCAGGTTCAGAGGGATGAGGCAGGTCTGCAGTGAGCCCAGAAGGAAAGCCAGGCTCAAGCCACAAACCCTATAGCTTGGTAAGGGGCAAGGTCTGGCCTTAAATGCAGCTCCCAGAGCAGTAAGTGTGTGGGGGGAGGGTCCAAACAAATTGTCAGAACAATTGGAGCCTGCTGGCACCCACAGAGCCCTAACGAGGCAGTGGGTGGGATCTGTGCTCATGGTGTGCCCAGCTGCAGCCTCAGGGCTGGCTGGGAGTGCTGTGTTCCCTCTGGATCTGTGCTCATGAGGTGCCCAGCTGCAGCCTCAGGGCTGGCTGGGAGTGCTGTGTTCCCTCTGGATCTGTGCTCATGAGGTGCCCAGCTGCAGCCTCAGGGCTGGCTGGGAGTGCTGTGTTCCCTCTGGATCTGTGCTCATGAGGTGCCCAGCTGCAGCCTCAGGACTGGCTGGCAGTGCTGTGTTCCCTCTGGACTGGGCTCTGTGCTCCCTCAGCTGCTTGCAGAGCTGGGAGTCAGCTGGGTGTTTGGGTTTAACGTCAGCAGCCAAGGCCAGAGCTCAGCTGCTGTGGTTAATTCACTAACAATAGGCCTGCTGTTTGCAGAGCAGACACGAATCTGGGCCCTTCTGGCACCAGCAAGTTTGCTCCCTGCTCTGCCTGCTTCTGGCAGAGAGGTTGATGCTGATCTGCTTTGTCCCTTCAGCTGGGTGAGCTCAGGACTGGTGCCCACCCTGTCCTCTTCGATGGAGCTGAGGAGAAAGTCCTGTGTGCTCACCTCAGCTGTCAGAGAACCACTCACCCCCCAGGACTGCAGACACTTTGCTCCAGCTTGGAATCCTCTGTTTTACAGGCAAGGAGCAAAAAAGCTCCAGACAAGGGGGAGCGGAGCCACTTCCTCAGCGAGATGAAGCTGCTGAGAAAGGAGCTGAAGGAAAGGGAAGAAACTGCCATGGCTGCAGCACTCACCCAGGCCAGCGTTGTCCTTGCTACCAATACAGGTGTGAGAGCCTCCTCTCCTTTGCTGTGCCAGCACCCAGGTAAACCCTGTGCCCTGCAGCCTGCTGGGATGGCAGGGGCACTTGTTCTTCCTGCTCCCAGCTCCTGGGAGTTCAGTCAAGTTTGCCCCCTCCTCCAGCACTCAAGCTCCTCCCCATTGGGATTGCCCCTGCTGATGCACCTGGTGGTGGTGGTGAGCAGAGAATATGGGTCTGGGAGGGGCCTCTGGTGTGAGCCACGGCTGGAGCTGTGCTTCCAGGGAGTAAACAAGAGCTGTTGGAGCTGTGCAGTCTGCTGCTTTTGCTCATAGTCACGTGGAATTGGCTTCCTGCTTGGACACTTTCCATGGCTGGTGGGATGCAGCACATGATTCCATAGCCTAGCTCCAGGCAGCATGGCTTTGGTTAGCTCTGCCAGGCACCCAAGTGGTGGAAACACCATGGGATGTGGGGAACAGTTCCAGGTGTCCATCAGGCAGCATGTGGAGAATGGATGCAGATGTGGCCCCCCTCTGTTACCCCTTCTACTCCACCCTAATGAAGCCACATCTGGAGTACTGTGTCCAGTTCTGGGCTCCCCAGTTGAAGAGAGACAGGAAACTACTGGAGAGAGTCCAGTGGAGACTGAGAAGATGCTGAGGGGAGTGGTGACTTTCTCCTGGGGCTTGCCAGCCTACCTGGAGGTCTGGGCAGTTTTGCTTCTGTGAAAGAGAGGCTTGGGGGTTGTGTTTGCCTTGGCTCAGCAGTCTGGTGTTTGCCTGAAAGCACAGAGCCTGGTGGGAACAATTGCTGCAGGCTGAAGTGCTCTGTTGCTAGGTTCAGCAGAAGGAGAATTTAATCATGGCAACACTCAGGGACAGCAGTGACCTTTAGCTAATGGAAGCTCCATCAACTCAGGTTGAGCTGCAAGGCTGTAAGGGAAGAAAACCATCTGACAGCTGCCTGCCACACTGGGGTGGTCTCTTTTAGCTAGAGAGAACCTTTCTGCTTAGTTCTTTTCCTTCCACCTTCAGCACAGCAAAAGTCAGGTTCGAATTCTGTGCCACTCATTACCAGAGTGGATTCTCAGAGGCTGGGAAAAAAAAATGTTTTGAAGGAAGAAAAAGGAAAAACAAATGTCTGAGCTGACAAACTGTGACCTCTGCACTGGTGCAGAGCTGGGGAGGCAGCAGGGTTTAGTGGCAGAGCAAAGCTGCTTCCAGAGCTACCCTGCAGTGGCACAGCAGCATCCCCGTGAATAAATCTCTCCCTGTCTGTTGTGCTGCCTTCTGCATCCTCCTCTTCCTCCTTCTGCACTCCTTTTTGGTGATGTTTTGGTGCCTCTGAAGCCAGAGCTGTGAACAGTGTGTGGGTCATGTCTGGGTTGCAGCAGGGCTTGGACATCTGATGTAAGAAGACAGCCCCTGCCACGGTGGTCTGATTCCAGCCTCCTGGGCTTGCCCTTCTGCTGCCCAGAGGAAGGAGAGCAGAGCACAGCTGGGGTCAGCAGGACAGAGTCAGGGGCTCCACTGACCTTTCCTCTTTGGGGTCATCAGGCAAAGGTGAATCTCAAGCTCACCATCCTTCCAGTTTTGGCTGGGCAGACCTTTTGGTTGCACTTGAGGGCAGTGGGTGCTCGTTGATGCTCCTGCTCTGGCTGAAGTAGTCCAGCATCTGGTTCCGCTCGGCATCTGGGTTGCACTGGGGTCTTCAGAGAGACTTAAATGAAAGCAAAACCAATTCTGCCACACAGAATTGTGTTTGGCATCTCCTGCAGGGCTGGGTTTCTAACTCTTCACCAAAGAAACATCATTTGGCCTGCCTGCCTCAGTCCCAGTTAAAGCTGGTGTGCTTTGCCTGCTCCTCAGCTTCCCTGCTGAGCCCTGCACTGTCTGCTTTGACTAGGTGCTTCCTCTGATGGCCCACTGAAGCTGCTTCCTGAGAATCACTTTGATCTGGTGGTGATAGATGAGTGTGCTCAGGCCCTGGAAGCCAGCTGCTGGATCCCTCTGCTGAAGGCTCCCAAGTGCATCCTGGCTGGGGATCACAAACAGCTGCCCCCCACCATCATCTCTCACAAGTAAGGAGCCGTTCGTGGTCCTGGGTCCTGCTGGTACTTGTGCAGCCAGGTGGAATCATGGAATCACAGAGCTGTTTGGCTTGGAAGAGGCCTCCAAGATTGAGCCCAACCATCAACCTAACACCACCATGGCCACCAAGCCATGTCTCCAAGTGCCATGCCCACACCCTTCTTGAACCCCTCCAGGGATGGTGACTCCACCCCTTCCCTGGGCAGCCTGTTCCAAGGCCTGATCACTCTTGCAGCAAAGACATTGTTGCTGGTATCCAGCCTAACTCTCCCCTGCCACAATTTCAAGCCATTTCCTCCTAGCACCTGACACTAGGGAGAAAAGACCAACCCCCACCTCACTGCAACCTCCTTTCAGGGAGTTGTAGAGAACAGTGAGGTCTCCCCTCAGCCTCCTCTTCTGCAGACTAAGCAATTCCAGTTCCCTCAGCATTCACCTGGGACATTCAGTTTCTCTGACTGCCCCAAGGGTCAGACATTCCACTAATGTGGGTAAGTTGTTGGTGTCCCCCAGGAGCTGGGTTTGGTCATGCTGCCAGAATTATCTCAGAGCTGTCTCACTGCAGCCACTGCTGGAAGTTTCATGCAGCCACATCTGAACAGGGTTTCTGATCTCCTGAGGCCATGGCAGTTGGATGTTTTACCTGCTGCTGAAAGAGCTCCATCATAGCCAAGTGTCTGTGCCCAGCATGGTGCTGGAGAATCTCCTTTTCTGCTGGTAGAGGCCTGCTGGGCAGCTGCTCCAGGGCTTGCAGGGGGTTGGGGTTTGCAGAGAGAGCAAGCAGTCCTGACAGGAAGCCTTTGGCCTGTTCTGGAGTTGCTGGGGATACTCTAAGGAAGGTTGGAAGGGACCTTTAAAGGTGATCTAGTCCAGCACTGCAGTGAGCAGAAGTAAAACCTTTTCCATGTCTTCTTCCCATGTTTTTAAAACCTCAGAGGGTAGAAGCCAGATCTTCTGTCTCTTCAACCTTGGCAGGGTCACCAGCTGTGCAGGGAAGTTGTTGGGTGGTCAGCTTCCATCTGATGGGGGATGAGACACCTTAGGGATGTTATAAACACTGTGTCACTCTGTGCTGCCCCTGCAGCTCAGCAGATTTAGAGCAGAGAGGACATGTGTCTGAATCAATCATGCTCACATATTTCTCTCCCAGCCTGGCTCACCAGTAAATAATGACCTGGAAAAGCTGCCACATCAAACAAAATGATTTCTCAAGGCATCAGCAGGGCCATGACCCAGGTGCTGGTCAGACATAAGTCACCAGAGCTCAGCCTGGCAGCCAGTTGCCTTTTGGTAGATAGGAGTGCAAAAAGCCAAGCTGACTTCAGCATGCTTGGGAGAATTATGGGCTGTGCTCTGCAGGCAAGGCTCTCTGCTTTAGCCTCCAAGGCAGAGCTGCTGCCTGTGCCAGCCTGTCCTCTCTCTGAGTAACTCTGGAAACCTGTCAGCTAAGGTGAAGCAAATCCCATCAGTGAGAAGGTCTGGGAGATCTTCAAGAAAATAGGGAACAGAGCCAAGAGCTGAGCCTGTCCCTGGACTCAGGGAACAGCCATCCCATGAAGTCAGAAGAGGAGCCATGCAGGGGGCAACCAGAGAAAAGGCAGCAGCTTTCTGTCTTCAGAACTGAACTTAGCTACTTTAGTTAATTAGCTTTGTTAGTCTGGTCCTGGGAAACTCCCAACTACCACCCTGCTGTGTTAGGCACAGTGTGTGCAGTGAGCCATGGTCCCCAAGGAGATCTGAATAGACAGCATGGAGAGGAAGGAGGATTCCTCTCTCCACATTGCAGAGGAAACCTCTGGTGGCTTCTCATANGTCAATAGTCCCTCCCCAGCCTTCCTTAGGCCCCCTTCAGATCCTGGAAGGCTACTCTAAGGTCTCCTCAAAACAGACTGAGCAAGGTGTCCTGAGCCCCAGCTGGCATGTCTCTGGGTCCATCCTTCCTGTCTTTCCCCTCACTTCTGAAAGCTGACATTTTCTTGGGTAGAATGGACTCCAGATTGAGTATTTTCAGGCTTTCCCCATTGCCCCAGGGGCTGGAGATGGCTGTTGGAAGCCTACAGGAGAACAAGTGGGGAATGAAGCTTTTGGAGCTATTTATGGCCTTACCTTTCATCTCAGTGGCAGCTCTTGGTAGCAGCCCCACAAGTTTTAACTGCAGATGGGTACACTGGTAGGTGTTAGCTGTGCATACAGAGATGAGAGTGGGTGCTCCTCAGGCAGGAGCTGATCTGGAGCCTTCTCCTCCAGTCCTGCCCTCTTTAGGAACAGCAACATTTTCCTCTTCCCTTTCCAGCTCACCAACATGTCCCTGTAGAGCAGAGGGTCCTTGGACAGACCCTATGAATCTGCAGGGGCCTCACACAGCAGAGTATTTGTCCTGTAGAAGACAGCTGGGCTGACACATCTTGTTCTGGTAGAAATAAACCTGCCTGATGCTGAAAGAAAAGAGTTTTTCCTCTTCCAAGCTCAGTGGTACTCTGGTGAAACCCTCCAGCCAGCCTGTGATGGGGATGTGCAGTGAGGCCCAGCCTGGCCTCCTAATTAAATGCAAAAGCTAACAGGTTTTGATCCATTAGAACAACTTCTCTCCAGAGATCTGATTACTTTTCAGATAAAGACCTTCAGGAATTAGCAGCTCCTTTCCTCCCAGGTCTGGGCTCTGGCCCTGCTGTTCATCACTGCCCAGGCAAAAGCCTTTGCTGGTGGAAGGAGGTGCAGAGCAGAGCTCTCCACAGCTCTCCCTGCTCCTTGCACAAACACAGCCTCTGCAGAGCACAGCTTTGTGCTTTCCACAGTCCTGCAGGCTGCCAGATGAGACACAAAGGCAGGTCCCTTCTGCTCCATCTCCTTAGGTGTTTCCAAGGATGCAATAAGGCACCAAGTCACCACTCTCTGCTCTGTGGTTAGTGGGAAACATTGAGTGATTGCCAGGGATGATTCATGCAGGGGCCTCAAACCCTCCACCTACCTTCCCTTTCTCCTCCATTGATGACAGCAGACCTGAAGTGGGTGGACTCCTATTTTCAGGGCCTCAGTGAAGGGTCTAAAGTTAGCTGGGCAGAATCTGGGCCAGCCAAAGGATCCTCTGTTACTACAGGATGTGAAGCCAGCCCTGCTGAAGCAGGAAGGCTCTGTTAAGCAGGAATACTTTGATTCCTTGGTAGGATCCACACTGCAGGTGTGGTCAGTGAGGTTTCCACACAGCTTATGCTCAGCTCAGGGAGCTGCTCCTGTCTGGTGTAACTACACTCTTGGTACCTGCTTCCTCCTTGGAGTCAGCTTTGATCAGTTGATACCATCAGGTGTTACTCCACCTGAGGCACAGTTTTGGCAGAGAGGCTGAAGGGTGCTCCTCTTCCTTGCTTTTTGACAAATATTCAGGATGCAGAGAGCATCCCCACACACACCTTGCAGTGCATTAACCTCTCTTGTCCATGCTGGGTGAGTTTCTTCTCAAAGACCTCCCAGCCATGATGAGTGCCAGTCCTGTGCTGCTGCCCTCTTGGCAGCTCATGGACATCAGCTCCAAGCCTCCTGATGGGTTTTGGCCTGGCCCCAGAGGGCATCCCAGGACACTTTCTGCTATCTGGCAGCACCATTTGTTTTCCTGGTTTTCATTTCAGTCCTCACTCCATCCTTTTCTGACATGCTAATTAATTTGCCAAATCAGGGCTTTGATTTATTCATTTGTTTTTACAGTCTCCAGCTATCTGCAGATACTTAGCAGACCTCTTGCTCTCAGCTGGCTTCTCAGACCAGCACAAGGATATTTTGCAGTCTTCTTTGTCAGCAGGGAGTCTGGATGTCTCCCCCACCCCAAATCCACCTGCTGCTGGTCCTCCATGCAGGTCAGGCCCAAATACTTTTGCTTTGTCACTGAAGAGCAAGTGTCAGTTCTTGGCTTTCTCTGGTGGCTTCCACAGCTGGAAAGAGCAAGCCCAAATATCTCCTTGTCTCCTGGGCAGGAAACCCTCAGCATTGATCAGCTGCAGCTGTGGCTGTGCTCTGGTCCTCTTGTACTCTGCTCTGGTGAGGCCACACCTCAAGTATTGTGTCCAGTTTTGGGTACCTCATTACAAGAGGGATGTGGAGGTGCTGGAGCCAGTGCAGAGGAAGGCAACAAAGCTGGGGAAGGACCTGGAGAATAAATCTTATGAAGAGCAACTGAGGGAGCTGGAGGTGGTTAGCTGGGAAAAGAGGAGGCTCAGGGCAGACCTCATTGCTGTCTACAACTACTTGAAAGGAGGTTGTAGCCAGGTGGGGTTGGGCTCTTCTGCCAGGCACCCAGCAACAGAATGAGGGGACACAGCCTCAAGTTGTGCCAGGGCAGGTCTAGGCTGGGTGTTAGGAGGAAGTTCTTGCCAAAGAGAGTGATTGGCATTGGAATGGGCTGCCCAGGAAGGTGATGGAGTCCCTGTCCCTGGAGGTGTTGAAGAACAACCTGGATGGGGCACTTAGTGCCATGGTCTGGTTGGTTGGCTGGGGCTGGGTGCTAGGTTGGGCTGGGTGAGCTTGGAGCTCTCTTCCAACCTGGCTGATTCTGTGATTTTTTTTTCCCAGCAAGAGTGGTCAGGCATTGGAATGTGCTGCCCAGGGAGGTGGTTGAGTCACCAACCCTGGCTGTGTTTAAAAGTCCTTTGGCTGTGGTGTTTGGGGTGAGCATTGCAGAGCAGGAATCTGGCTTGGCCTTGGGCATCCCCAGAGGCTTTTCCCAACCAGAAGGTTTCTGTGATTCTGTGAGATGCTGTGGGAGGCTCCAACCCCGAGAGGCTTCCACCTGGAGCTTAGGGCATCCCTCGGGAGCAGACATCCAGCCTGTGCCTGTCTGTCCCCACGCAGGGCTGCTGCCGAGGGCCTGGGGCTCAGCCTGCTGGAGCGGCTGGCGGAGCGCTACGGGCGGCAGGCGGTGCGGATGCTGCGGGTGCAGTACCGCATGCACCAGGCCATCATGGGCTGGGCCTCCGGAGAGATGTACGGCGGCCAGCTCACCGCTCACCCCTCGGTGGCACAGCACCTGCTCAGGTGAGTCCCCGCTGCTGTCTCTTCTTCATCCCGGCACACGCGAAGGACCTCCCTTCCCCAGGGTGGAGTTTCCGTTCCTGCTGGCCCGTGGAGGGCGTTGCTGTCTCCTTCGGTTCGGCGAGGAAAGGTTAACTGTCTCCTCTCCTCCCTGCCTGGAGGTGAAGGTTTGCCATCTGCCTCCTTTAGTGTCTGGCTCTCTGGAGTCACTGCTGCCCATGATTCATACGTGGTGGACAGTAAAGTGTCCTTCTCTCAGAGCTCTCCTGCCATTTCCAGGCCTTCTCTTCCTGCCTTCCATCACCTGTCCTCTTCCTGGGCTGGAAATTCACCCAGCAGCTTTCTTGGGTGTTACAGCAGGGTTTGGTGATGCTTTGGGTTGGAATGCAGCAGCTTTGGATGCAGAGAGGATGTGGATCCCCAAGTTGGGCTGAAATGCAGCAGCTTTGGATGCAGAGAGGATGTAGATCCCCAAGTTGGGCTGAAATGCAGCAGCTTTGGATGCAGAGAGGATGTGGATCCCCAAGCTGGGCTGAAATGCAGCAGCTTTGGATGCAGAGAGGATGTGGATCCCCAAGTTGGGCTGAAATGCAGCAGCTTTGGATGCAGAGAGGATGTGGATCCCCAAGTGGGGTTGGAATGCAGCAGCTTTGGATGCAGAGAGGATGTGGATCCCCAAGTGGGGTTGGAATGCAGCAGCTTTGGATGCAGAGAGGATGTGGATCCCCAAGTGGGGTTGGAATGCAG
The DNA here is from genome assembly GCA_013399055.1 of Ramphastos sulfuratus. Taxonomy (NCBI): domain Eukaryota; kingdom Metazoa; phylum Chordata; class Aves; order Piciformes; family Ramphastidae; genus Ramphastos; species Ramphastos sulfuratus. The sequence goes on along the minus strand of WBNM01036184.1, from coordinate 64,594 downwards.
CAGCTTTGGATGCAGAGAGGATGTGGATCCCCAAGTGGGGTTGGAATGCAGCAGCTTTGGATGCAGAGAGGATGTGGATCCCCAAGTGGGGTTGGAATGCAGCAGCTTTGGATGCAGAGAGGATGTGGATCCCCAAGTGGGGTTGGAATGCAGCAGCTTTGGATGCAGAGAGGATGTGGATCCCCAAGTGGGGTTGGAATGCAGCAGCTTTGGATGCAGAGAGGATGTGGATCCCCAAGTGGGGTTGGAATGCAGCAGCTTTTGATGCAGAGAGGATGTGGATCCCCAAGTGGGGTTGGAATGCAGCAGCTTCGGATACAGAGAGGATGTGGATCCCCAAGTGGGGTTGGAATGCAGCAGCTTTGGATGCAGAGAGGATGTGGATCCCCAAGTGGGGTTGGAATGCAGCAGCTTTGGATGCAGAGAGGATGTGAATCCCCAGTTGCATTCTGGTTCCTTGTGCTGTGCTTTTTCCTCTCTCCCCCCAGTGCTGCTGTCAAGGCTGTGGTGGCACTTCAGGCTCAACTTCTTTCAGCACCATGACAGACAGAAAGCAGCTGCCACATGTCCCTGGGTCTGCATCGTTCCTGCCAGCAGCCACTGAAGCGAGGCAGCAACACCCACACACTGCCCCTCACCCAGCAGTAACTGCCTGTGTGGCAGAGCTGGAGAGAAGCTCTCAGTGCTGCTGGCTGGCTCTCAGCTCTTTCTTTGCATTTTGAGAGAGCAGTGAGTGGCAGTCCCATGGTACAGAGCAGTAAAGGCTTTTCAGCTGTGCCTTTCTGACTTTGCAAACTCCCCATGGCCTCTCAGGAGCTGCTGTGCCCTTGGTTGTGGCTGCTTTCTGGGCACTGAATGCAGGAAGCCTGGAGCTGGAAGCTGAGGACCCCAGCAGAGCTTGGTTACTGCTCTGCATGACATGAACTGCAGGTGCAGAGGGGAGCAGAGCTTGGTGGAGCAGGAAGGAGGAACCTCAGTTCTCAGTTCCTGTCATTCCTCACCACCTCCAGAGCCACTCTTCCTGCATTTCCACCCCAGAGGGCACACTGCTGGTCTGCAGCTTTCTAAGTGCCTCACAGGCAATATCCAGCAGCTTCCCCTCTGTGCTTGCAGTGTTGTTGGTGAGCAGCACCCCAACTGCTCATGCCTTAGGGGTGATTTCAGTGCTGGCACTTGGCCCTTTCCCACCTACCTTGTGCAGGGACCTGCCGGGCGTCACCTCGACAGAAGAGACCAACATCCCCCTGCTGCTGATAGACACTGCTGGCTGTGGCCTCTTTGAGCTGGAAGTGGAAGATGACCAGTCCAAGGGCAATCCAGGTACTGTCATTTGGAACATTTACTTGCCCAGAACTGATTGTCTGAGGCCCTCCTCAGCCTCCTGTGGGCTTGACCACTGCACCAGCTGAGCCACATACCAGAGATGTCCCCTCCAGAGCAGGAGGACATCTAGTTTCAAACTCCCTGCTGTGGGCAGGGACACAGCTCCTACTAGACCAGGTTGCACAAGGCCCCATCCATCCTGGCTTTGAACTCTTCCAAGCCTGGAGCCTCCACAGCTTATCTGGGCAACCTGTTCCAGTGCCTCACCACCTTCCTGGGAAGGAATTTCTTCCTAATGTCTGATCTAAATCCAACTTCTTCCAGTTTAAAGTCATGGCCCCCCTTGTCCAGGGGGCTGCCCATCTAGCCAAGCAAGCCAAGTGCAACACTGGGCTGCAGGCAGGACTTTCCTTGCCCTTTCCTTGTTGCAAACTTCTCCAAGCTGCAGCATGTCTAAGCTGGTAGCTTTGGCCACTGCCAGCCTGTCTCCATCACCACCTCTTCTGCTCTCTGCCCTAGGAGAGGTGCAGCTGGCTGGTTTGCACGTCCAGGCCTTGGTGGAAGCTGGTGTGAAGGCAAAAGACATTGCTGTTGTAGCTCCCTACAACCTCCAGGTGAGATGAGCCCATCCTGGCACCTCCTCAGTCGTTCTGCACGCACACAGAACACATCAGAGGTGGGTTCAAACCTTGACATCAGCAGTGAGGCCAAAATCTCCTCAGAGAGGTGAAGGTGGAGGTCAGCAGAGCCACACTTATTATATGTCAGCCTTTGTGGCCAAGCTCACCACTTTTAAGCAGCTTGAGGCCATGCAGAAAGGAGATGTGGGATGGCTGTTTCCTGCTCCCAGCCTCAGGAGTCAGTACTTGACCTTCAGGAGATGTGGGTGCTCATCTTTGTGGCTTTGAGAGGCTGGAAATTTACCAAAACTATACCATTTAGCCCTCCATCTTGTGCTTTCCTTCAGAAGGTCTCTCCTGGGTGTTTTTCAGGTGGACATGCTAAGGGAAGAGCTCTGCCACAGGTACCCAGAGCTAGAAGTTAAATCAGTGGATGGTTTCCAGGGAAGAGAGAAAGAGGCAGTGATCCTGTCCTTGGTGAGGTCCAACAAGAAAGGTGAGAGCTTGCTGCTGGAGAGTTGCCCTGTGGGGAATGGGAAGGAAATGGGAGCTTTGTGATGGCTCCCAGGTTGCTCCTTATGCTGCCAAGTGCTGTGCTTTAATTGCAGCCCCCAGGGTCTCCAGCACTTTGCTCTGGAGGAATCTCCTGGCAGAAAGCTTCTTTTTCTCTATTGCACATCTCTGTTTGCTGCCACTGCTGCTGGGGCAGGCTGCTGTGCCAGGCAGCAGCTGAAAAGGGAGCCAGGGCTGCTTAGCTTGAAGGGTTCCTGACTACTGAGGCCTCAGGCATTGTTTGAGCCAGCGTCCTACGAGTGGCACCTCACCTTGGCACCACATTTACTGAGTGCCAGGCACTTCACACAATCGTAGAATGGTGTGGGTTGGAAAAGATCATCCAGTCCAACCATCAACCCAACACCACCATGGCCATTAAACCATGTCCCCAAGTGCCACACATCTTTTGAACACCTCCAGAGATGGTGACTCCACCTCCTCCCTGGGCAGCCTGCTCCAGTCCTCGACCTAATCTCCAACCTAACCCTGCCCTGGCACAATTTCAGGCTATTTCCTCTCGTTTCATCAGCTGGTACTAGGCCTTCCTCCAATGCTGGCAGTCTGGGGGGCTGATTTCTTCCACTTGAGCCTATTTTGGGTCAGTTGCCTGAGGAAAGCAAGCAGGAGCTGCTTGCACAGTAAAAGCTTCTTTGGGGAGCAAAATCTAGAGCGGAAAATCAAATTCTTTCCTATCAGCAGCTGCAGCAGAAGTTTGTGGTTGGGGCAGAGCTGCTGCCTTGGAGCTGTGAGGCACTTCTGGTGGAGCTGAAGAGTTTTGTGGCTGCCAGCTTGAGCACAGGGGATGAGTGGCACTGCTCTGTGCAGCAGCTCTGTCCCAGACACATCCCTCCCTGCGCTGCCTCTGCTGTGCTGCTAGAGATGGAACACGGAGCCTCTGCTGGGGCTGCTGATGCCTGGAAACCAGAAGGGGGAAGGCTGCAGGGAAGGAGGAGGCTTCCTGGCTTTGTAAGGAAGCCTTGAGCAAGGAAAGCAGCATTGCAGGGAGAATGGAGGTGGGGAACAGGATAAGAATAGTCCTCGTTCAGGAGTGACTCACCTTGGCTCTGCTCAGTGGCAGAGAGAGGAGCTGGTGTCCCCTGGCCCTTCCCCAGCACAGGCAGCACCCAAGGCTCAGACACTGTGCTGGGATCACTCATGGTCCTGAGGACACAGCTCTGGTCTGCATGAGGCACAAGAGATGTTGTTAGCACCCTCTGAGAAATCCCAGGCAACCAGTGTCAGAGGGAGGGAATGCAGCCTCAAGCTGCACCAGAGGAGGTTTAGGCTGGATGTTAGGAAGGAGTTCTTGGCAGGAAGAGTGATTGGCATTGAAATGGGCTGCCCAGGGAGGTCAGTAGGTCCTGACCTGCAAAATGAACCCCAAAACTCATACAGAGTTATGCAGTAGATATGTTTTATTCCAGCACTGGGTCTGNATCACAGATCTCCAACGAGTAGCTGCAGACCCTTCTGCTGTAGTTGCTGTTTGGGTTTGCACATTACCAACTGACTGCTATAAACAAACATTCCTACAAAGTTTGGTATTTTATGGTTTGCTGCAGACACCCTCCAAAATGTGCATCTGGTCTGTGAAGCACTCCTTGAGTTTTCTTTTTTATCAGTCCCTGAAGGTGTTTAAAAAGAGAGTGGATGTGGCACTTGGTGCCACGGTCTAGATGGCATCTATCATCCATGGTCTAGGTGGCATCTAATCTATCATGATTAGATGATACTGGGTTGGACTTGATGATCTTGAAGGTCTTTTCCAAGCTGCTTCATTCTCTGATCGTCCTCAAAGGTAACAGCATGAGTTAGGGAGCCAGAACCCAGCCAACACTGACTGCCACCCCTCAGCCAGCACCCCCTGGGGGCAGACCCTAGACCTGGCAGCCACTGGGTGGTCCCTCCCGCAGGTGAGGTAGGCTTCCTGGCCGAGGAGCGGCGGCTGAACGTGGCGGTGACCCGCGCCCGGCGCCATGTGGCGGTGGTGTGCGACAGCCGCACGGTGGGCAGCCAACCCTTCCTGCGGCGCCTGCTGGCGCACTTCAGCCAGCACGGGCAGGTGCGCACAGCCTTCGAGTACCTCGACGACATCGTGCCCCAGAACTACGCCCAGGAGGCCGGCAGAGGAGCGAAGCTTCCCGCGGCAGCCGGCCCCAAGCCGCGGCCGCCGGCGGGGAAGAAGCCGAAAGCCGCAGCCGCAGCCAAGCCGGCGCCTCCTGGGCCGCAAGCTGCAGGCAGACCCCAGAGAGAGAGCCTGGGGACTAAAGGTGATGCTGAGAGGTTCAGGGCCATGCTGGTGGCCTTCCTGGAGAGCAGCGAGGTGCAGCTGGATTTCCCCCCGTCCCTCAGCTCCCACGAGCGGCTGCTGGTCCACCAGGCGGCCGAGGAGCTGGGGCTGCAGCACGCCAGCAGCGGGGAGGGCAGGCAGCGCTACCTCCGCGTCCGCAAGGAGCGTCCTGCCGAGCCTGCGCCGCCCGCAGCCGCCCCCCACCGCGGGCAGCTGCCTCCTCCTCAGCCGCCACGGCCCAGCCAGGAAACCCCTGCCGGGCCAGGAGCGAGCAGCGAGGCCTCGGTGGACCTGAAAACCCTGCACCTGGAGAGGGTTCAGAGGGAGAAAGCCAGACGGGAGGAGGCAGCCAGGAAGGCTCCGGAGCCTTGTGCCAACCCTCAGAGCAGCAGCAGGAGAAAAGACAAAAGTGAAGCCAAAGGTAGGTGACTCTTCACCAGCACACTTGATGGTCTTCCTTGACTGGATGGTTCTGTGTTACCCTGTGGTTTTACCTCCAGGCCCTGTGGAGCATGGGCTGTGGCTCTTGGAAAGCTCTCGGGTGCTTGTCACTGCAGAGGTGTGAGATCTGGCAGATGTGCAGCAGCATCTGAGGAGGAAGGGGTTTGGATGGCTGGAGGCACATTTCTTAAGTTGAAGGAAAGATGTTGGGACCCTTTTCCAGGGAGAGAGGCTCAGGGGTTATCTTGGAGGCTGCTGAATGTAGGGAGAGGAACTCAGAGGAGTAACCTGGCTCACGCCGAAGGATGCAGCTTCCTCCTAAAAACAGAGGCAGCATAAACAGCCAGGAGCTGCTGCCCTCCCTGCCATGGTCCCTTCCTCTTCCCCAGCTCCCTTTCAGCAGAGGGAGGCACCCAGGCACACTGCTGGGGGGGAGCTTTGAGCTCATCCTGGTGAGCGATGATGTCTGGCGGGGGCTGAAATCCAATCACTGCGAACAGCTTCTGCCCTGTGCTGCTGCTCACTGGCTCGGGCTGTGGCCGTGGGTCTGTTCCGAGCTCCTCAGCAGGGGTTTGGACATCTTCCCACCTCCTCCCCAGGGAAGGCAGCGGCAAGGAGCGGAGCAGGCAGCGCGGCAGAAGAAGACATCGACGCTCTGATCTCTGCTGCTGTTCAAGCTGACAGCACCTGCGGCTTCCCCCGCTGCAAAACCAGTGTCACCGTCTTGGGACAGCTCTGCCCCCACTGCAGCAGGCGCTACTGCCTCAGCCACCACATCCCCGAGGTACCTGGGCTCGGGCTGTGAGCGGGGAGGGGGTGGAGAGGAGGAGGTTCCAAGCCGCTTGGATTTAAGGTGGGAGTTCTCCCCGCCGAGCTCCCCAGGCAGGGTTTCCTTGCAGGGAGCTCGAAGCAGGAGCCTCTGCCAGCTGCTTCTGCTCGGGCTGCAGGCAGGGGAAGGGCTCTGCACAGCTCCTCCCCGGAGCTTTCTCTTCTTTCCCCTCACTCGGTGCCTCCTGTACCATTCCCTGGCATTCTCACCCCCAGGCAGAGAGCAGAAGTGAAGAGCTCGAGCCTGAGGCAGTCTGGGCACTCCTCTGCCAGCTCTGTGCAGATTCCCTCTGCAACTGGGGACGAGTCACAGTCTGATCCCACACAGGCCTGGGTGCCCAGGCAGCTGGGCATCTCCTGCAGTGCCCTGATGGCCTGGAGCTGAGGTGCTCCACGCTGTACAGCCTCAGCTTTGGTGTGGCCATACCCAAGTGACAGCAGTCCCTCAGCCTCCTCTCTGCTGCCTCTTTGAGGTGGAAGACTCTTGCATGGGTGTCCAGCAGCCTTGTAGCCTCCTGCACCTCCATGGGAGTGGCATTGTGGTGGCCTGAACTGGTAGCCAGCCTCTGCTTGCCCTACAAGCCACACTGTGTTGGCAGAGGAGCTCACCTGGAGCTCAGGTTTATTTCTAGCTGCCATGCAACCATCAAGGCTCCAGCTGCTCACAGCAGGAGTGAGGGTTTTCCCCAGGTGTTCAAAGTACTGGAGGGAGGCTGTCAAGAAGAATGATTCACCTGCTGGGCTGATCCCAGGAGAAGGAAAGTTAACCTTTCTGTTTTGTTTTCTGTTAGAGATGCCAGAAATAAATGAGTTTAGGAGGGGTGAGGCAGGTGGAAGAGGAATTCCAGGCTGCAGGAGTACAACAGCCCAATTCCCACATCTGTGTCCCAGCTGCCACCAGTGTCTCTTCTCTCTCCACCAGGTTCACGGCTGTGGGGAGAAGGCCAAGGCCCAGGCACGGCAGAGGCTCAGCAGAGAAGGGATCCTCTACCCTGGGAGTGGCTCCAAAGACAAGTCCCTGGACCCAGCCAGGAGAGCTCATCTCCAGCAGCGCCTCGACAAGAAGCTCAACGAGCTGACCAGCCAGAGGAAGAGCAAAAAGAAAGAGAAGGAGAAGTGAAAGACCCAAAACCTTTCTTTTTTTTTTTTTTTTTTTTCAAACAGGTCAGACACCATAAACCAAAGATGCTGCTAAAACTTCAGGGCTGTGCTGAGCCTAGGAGGAGAACAGGAGCTCTCCTTTTTGGGTGGCAGACAGCTTGGAGCCAGTGTGCCCGAGTAGAGGGTCACTGAGGCTCCCTACACTGCAGAACTGAGAGAGAAGAGGCAGAGCAGCTTGATTTGTCCCTGTCACCCTTACTGCCACGGTGGTGGATGGGCACAAGGGCTGCAGCATGCCAGTGAAAGGGTATTAAACACCTAAAGCCATCAGCTGTCACTGTGACATTGTTGCTTCCTGCTGCAGGAGAGAGAAATGTCTGAGCAGGAACTGGGGGGAGCCCCAAATGTCCCTCTGCTCTGGGGAGGGTTACTAAGAAAAGGGATTCCTCCAGCTCCCTTCTGCCAGTCCAGCCAGCCTCTAAAAAGAGCCTGGCCCCATCCTCTTGTCTCCCACCCTTTAGCTCTTGCTGAGCATTGAGGAGATCCTCTCAGGCTGCTCTTCCCCACCCTGAACAGCCCTAGACAGCAGGAGAGCCTCATGTCCAGCATCACCCATCCCTGCTCTGGTCCTGTACCCTCCACCTCCCACACTGTCTTCTGCCTGCTGATCCTCTTCTCCAAAGCATCTCTCTAGCCACTCACACCCCCTGTGCTGTGTCCTCTCCTTGCTGCCTCCAAGCAGGTACCAATACAGGGGTCCAGCCCCACTGAGGAGCAGCTCAGGCAGCCACTTTTTGTCCTCAGGGTGGCTCTCCAGGCCCAGGATGAAGGAAAAGGTGCCCGAGTTGCCTCCACATGGAAATGGCTGGAGAAGAACACAACAAAAAGGCCCAAACCACTTGTGCCCTGTCATAGTGGAGCTGAACATCACAGATCTTGCCCACTGGTGATTGCAGCACCAGGGGAAGACACTCACCTCACTCTGACCACAGGCTCAGCAGGTTGCAAGGCAGCCAAAGTGTTCCTCTGTCCGTCTGCATTCTCAAATCCTTCAGGAGGTGGCCAATAAGCAAATTTGCCTCCAAACCTCAGTGCCTGTTAGCTGTGGGCATCTTCCAAAAAACCCTTCCTCACCCTTCAGAAGACCTCCTCCATGTACAGCCCCAGCCCCACCTGCCTGTGCCTACCTCAGCTCCAAGCATCACTTGTCTCAGGCCCCAGGGCTGGACATGTGTCAGCCCACGGAGGGGTGGCAGTGCCTCGTGTGGCAGCAAATGGGGCATGGGGGCTCCTGGAGGGAAAGGTGGGGAGGAGGAGGAGGAGATGGAGTGTGGGAGAAGCAAATCTGCATCAGCAAGCAGTGCTGGGCACCTACAGGAGCAAAGAGTCTTAAATGGTGCCTGCCAGGGGCTGTCATGGGAGACTCAAATCACAGCCTCACCCCAAAGAGCAGCCTGGGCAGAGGAGAGAGGTGAGCAGAAAGGGGAATTGCTGCCAGCTGGGAGTGCTGCCACGATGCCACCTCCAGTCAGGGTTAAATGGCTCACTCACAGCTTTTTTTCCCTGCTCAAGCCATTCAGGTAACCCCCCCTCGACCATGCTCACCCCATGGCACCTGCTTCCTGGCACACAGCCCCCAACGCCCCCAGATTTCCCTGCCTGGCTTCCCACCAGCATCCTGCAGGCAGACAAAAGACAGCAAGGGACATGTCCCAGGGCATCCTCTACCCACCAACCTGTGCCAAGGGGCAGTTCCATCAGAGCTCTGCAGAAAAGAGTGGGCATCAGCTCCCCAAAAAGCCCAAACCTGATCTAAGAGCTACTCCACGCTGGGCCAGGAGCCCACAAGCAGGCAGAATCCAAGCAGATTTCTCCCTTCCCTCTGAACTGGAGTTGGGGTTAAAAATGAGGGAATTAGTGATGTCTCTGTCTGCCTTTGGTCATGCTCCCCTCTGCTCCCAGCTTTCCACCAAACAAAGCAAGCTTTGAGATGAGAGAGTCCAAGTGTGGCCTCAGGGCCACAGGGGCTGTGAAAGATAACCCCCAGTGGTGGGTTCAAAGAGCAGGAATTGGCTGCTCTGAGCTGCCCTCAGAATTGGTTTAGCTGGGAGAAGGAGCCAGGGTGGGAAAAGCCAACCCCGATGGTGCTGGATCTTTAAGAAACAACTCAGCATGGACCTGGCCTCAGTAATCCTGAGGCTAAAGAGCCACACATCAAACCCAGCCCCTGCTCTGCAGCTAGCAGAGAGGGGCAGGGGTTTACTCTGCTTGAGAAAGGGTGGAAGCAGAATCCACCCACACCAGCTGCTTTTTCTGCACTTGTTTCTCCCATTTGCCATTCTCCCAGCACCCCAAAATCCCTCTGAACCTCCCCCCGCCAAAACCCACACACGCCAAGAGCACCCAGGCCGTGCTGGCACTTTATCAGCCCCTCTCCATCCCTCCACGCTCAGCCAGAAGCCACTTTCCACGGAGTGCCACCTCCCTCCCCAGCAGCCTTTGGGACCCGCGGGTGGAGACGCCAGGAGCCTCCGGGAGCCCAGCTGGTGGCCAGGCTGTGGCTTTTGGGAGGAAAGCTGCGGAGTTTGGTCCATTTAGGGGGAGGTTCCCTTCTCAACGGCTCCGCTGGCAGCCCCCAGCGCATGCGGGGCCGACGTGGACGGGGGCAGAGAGTTTCTCCATCCTGAGTCCTCCAGCAGCTCCAGCCAAGGCGTCCTGGCAGCTCCGTCTCGCCGGCGCCTTGGGCCCCGCTCAGCCCCTTCGCAGGCTGTGCCAGCAGCTCCCGTGCCGAGCCGCCGGCCGGGCAGACCCCGCCGTGCCCGCGGTGCCCAGGGCAGAGCCGGTGCCGGGGCGCGGGAGCCCGGGGGCAGCAGGGGCACCGGCAGCAGCGGGCTTAGTTCCTGCGGAGCGGGTGCCACATGGAGACAGGCTTGCGCAGCGTGGCCAGCATCTGGTTCCAGTGCGTGATGCCCATGCCGCTGGCCGCCGGCCCGATCAGGACGTGCCCGGTGGGCTCGGCGCGGCCGTCCTCGCCGCACTCGGCCACCGTCACCCGCAGGGACAGCTCCTGGGGGGGACCAGGCGGTCACGGGGGGCAGCGGCACTGGCACCCCCATACATACATACAGACACACATCACATGTGTCCCCCGAGCCGGCCAGGCTCACACAGAGGTACCGACCCACAGACACACACAGCCCCTGGAGCCCCACCCCAGACACACACAGCCCCCGGAACCCCCCACAGACACACACAGCCCCCGGAACCCCCCACAGACACACACAGCCTCTGGAACCCTCCACAGACACACACAGCCCCCAACCCAGCTGTACCCACACGCACACACTACTCTACCCCATCCCCTTACACCCACCCCCCACAGGCTATGCTCACCCCTATGCACAACCANCCCTCCTCCCCCTGCCCACACACATACATGGACCCCACCCCACAAGTCTGTCTCTGCCCCAGAACCTCTCAGACCCCAGGACACCCTCACTGTTGCAATGAGGAATGAGATGCCCAAGGCAGAGCTGAGCCCTGAGCTGGGGCAGACCTGGAGCACGATGGCTGGCACTGAGAAAATCATGGCCTCATTGAACACGGGGTTGGTGTCATCCCTCTTCACTGCTGTCTTCTTCTTGCTGATCTTCCTCCCGTCCTGCAGCAGGTACACCTTGACAAAGGGATCTGCTCAGGGCAGGGGGAGAGAAAAACCCAGGGTGGGGGTCAGGCCTGTGTTTCCCCTGCAGCACAGAGCAAGTGGGGCAAAACTCACTCAGAGTCCCTCAGGGGTCAGTCCTGGCACCAGTCTTGTTCAACATCTTTGTTGGTGCCATAGACAGAGGCACTGAGTGCAGCCTCAGCAAGTTTGCTGACCACACCAAGCTGTGTGGTGCAGCTGGCAGGCTAGAGGGCAGGGATGGCATCCAGAGGGACCTGGACAGGCTTATGCCAACCTCAGGAGGTTCAACAAGACCAAGGGCAAGGTCCTGCACCTGGGTCAAGGCAATCCCAAGCACCAATCCAGGCTGGGCAGTGCCTGGCTGGAGAGCAGCCCTAAGGAGAGGGACTTGGGGGTGCTGCTGGAGGAGAAGCTCAACAGGAGCCAGCAGTGTGCACTTGCAGCCCAGAGAGCAACCAGAGCCTGGGCTGCAGCAGGAGCAGTGTGGGCAGCAGG
>WBNM01036184.1:19872-53061 GCA_013399055.1 Ramphastos sulfuratus | reverse complement strand
CCATCCCTGGAGGTGTTTAAGGGCAGGCTGGATGAGGCTGTGGGCAGCCTGATCTAGGGTAGGGTGTCCCTGGGCATGGCAGGGGTTGGCACTGGCTGATCCCTGTGGTCCCTTCCAACCCTGACTGATTCTATGATTCTAAACCCATCTCTAGTGGACCTTCCCAGTGGGCTCTGTCCTCAGTGGGGGCCACTTCAATAGTCACTGGTGCAGCATAGTGGGATAAAGCAGGATGGAAGCCCACCTCCAGCCCAGGCAAGACTGAAGGACCCCTGTACCCCCCCTCCCCCCACTCACCCGCGGTGACTTTGCCGTTGCTCCACACCAGGTTCTTGGCTTTCACCACCACCACCGTCAGGCGCTCAGCCGTGGGCAGGTAGCTCAGGGAGAGCAGAATCTCCCCCACCGTGTCCACCGCCTGCAGGACACAACGTCCATCACCCAGCCCCCACAGCCCGGCGGGCAGCAGAACCCCCACACGCCCCGAGGGGGAGACAAACCAAACACCCCCCACACACACTCCCCACTCACCTTGTTCATGTCCTGCAGGTAGAGCCAGGCGTTGAAGGGTCGTGTGGCCAGGTCCAGGTCGGAGAGCTTGAGCTCGGCCACGCCAGTGCTGACATTCCTCTCGTCCTCGTCGATGCCGAAGGCGGAGAAGCGCAGGCAGTGCTCCTCCAGCGCCGCGGGGGCCAGCGGGATGCAGAAGTGCTCGTCGAAGGCCACGGCGTAGGCACTGCGCTGGATCTGCCGTGGGGAAGGGCTGGGATTGCCTCCAGAGCCGCCAGCATTGGGGGCCACATCCCAGACCAGGGAGTCATAGAATCAGCCAGGCTGGAAGAGAGCTCCAAGCTCACCCAGCCCAACCTAGCACCCAGCCCCAGCCAACCAACCAGACCATGGCACTAAGTGCCCCACCCAGGCTGTTCTTCAACACCTCCAGGGACAGGGACTCCACCACCTCCCTGGGCAGCCCATTCCAGTGCCAATCACTCTCTGGCAACAACTTCCTCCTAACACCCAGCCTAGACCTGCCCTGGCACAGCTTGAGGCTGTGTCCCCTCATTCTGTTGCTGGGTGCCTGGCAGCAGAGCCCAACCCCACCTGGCTACAACCTCCCTTCAGGTAGCTGTAGACAGCATTGAAGCCTGCCCTGAGCCTCCTCTTTTCCCAGCTAACCACCTCCAGCTCCCTCAGTTGCTCTTCATAAGATTTATTCTCCAGGTCCTTCCCCAGCTTTGTTGCCTTCCTCTGCACTGGCTCCAGCACCTCCACATCCCTCTTGTAATGAGGTACCCAAAACTGGACACAATACTTGAGGTGTGGCCTCACCAGAGCACAGTACAAGAGGACCAGAGCACAGCCACAGCTGCAGCTGATCAATGCTGAGGGTTTCCTGCCCAGGAGACAAGGAGATATTTGGGCTTGCTCTTTCCAGCTGTGGAAGCCACCAGAGAAAGCCAAGAACTGACACTTGCTCTTCAGTGACAAAGCAAAAGTATTTGGGCCTGACCTGCATGGAGGACCAGCAGCAGGTGGATTTCAGGTAGTTGTAGACAGCAATGAGCTCTGCTCTGAGCCTCCTCTTCTCCAGGCTGCACATCCCCAGCTCCCTCAGCCTCTCCCCCATGTCTCTTGTGGCAGCTGGGAGGAGCTCCTGGCTTTGGGGTGGGGAGGGCAGAGCAGCCCCCAGCCCAAAGGGGCTGGTGGGACCTGGCCTGGGTGTGGACAGAAGTCATCTCTCACCCAGCTGCAGCCACTGCTCAGTGATGGGTAGAAAGCAGAGGCTGTGACCTGCCTCGTGGTCCAGTAATTACTTTCATTTCCAGTTCAAGGTGGGGATGCCACTCCCAGATGCCAGAGCTGAGCATCTCTGTGCACTGGGTGCAGTCAGCTTGGTCACTCAGAGGGTTTGGCCAAGGGGGTGTGACTCCCCCCCCCCCCCCCCCCCCCCCCCCCCCCCCCACCAGCACAAGGCCCCACGCGCCCCCCCCCCCCCAGCCCTGCTCCAAGCTAAAGCCAAAGGGCTTCAGGACCCCCAAACCCAAGTGGGGACAAAGCTTTTCCCAGACACTGTCTCTGTGTCACCATCATCCACCTGGAGCAGCAGCAGCAGCTCCCTGGGCCCCATCCTGTGGGGTGCTGCTCTCTAACCTGCTCCCACAGAGCTGGGGGGGAACTGCTCTGGAATCACAGCTCTAGAGGCTGATTTCCCTCTGCTCCAGGCCTCTTCTTTTTTGTATCCAAGGCACCACCTGATCAGAGATTTATAGAATCATAGAATGATAAGGTTGGAAGGGACCTCAAGGATTATCTAGTTCCAACCCCCTGCCATAGGCAGNCCTCCCTGGGCAACCTGTTCCTAGAACTAGACCCAGTGGTGCCAGAGGGTGCCAAGCCACAGCTTTGGATGGTGTGGAGCAAAGTGCAGCCACCAGCAACCCATCCCCACCCAAAGATGGACACAGCAGTGAAAAGGAATCCCAGTGTGGGACTGGGGAGCTCAGCCCTGAACCCATCAAAGCTTCAGCACCCCAAGAGTCACCTGTACCCCCCCCACCCCCAGCAGCTCATCTTACCCCAGGGGCTTTCTCATCTCTAGTTGTCCTCCACTCCTGGGATGAAGAACACAAGGTGGGACCTTCCCTCACCCCCTCCTCACATGCTCTCCTGGTGGATCCCACCAACCCCCTGAGTCCCTGGGGGATTCAAGCCCCAGACCTCTCTGCTTCACAGCACTGGTGCCTGTCTGCAGCCACTGTTATGTGTTGGGACCTCCAGAGGAAGGCTACAGCAGAGATGGGAGCTGCCATCTGCAAACAGCCCATAATGCTGTGAAGGAGAAGAACCAAGGAGTGTGGCTTCATGACTTGTCTCAGGCCAGGGTAAGCAGTGCTGGTGAAGTGTAAGTACTGGTGCTAAACAATAAATATCTCCAGAGCATCAATAAAGAGCCTGATCTTTGGGTGGTGAAAATGCTTTCAGAGAGCAGCTGGGGAGGTGCCTTCAAGGCATCAGGTCTGTGTTGGCTGGGATGGTTCCTCCACCCCCACGGAAGGTTCCTGCAGTGGGATGAAGCTTTCTGCTTCTCTCTGCAATATCCTGATTGAATCACAGTGCCTGGCCCTGAGCTTTGACAAAGCAGCTGCTGGAGGAAAGCTGAGGCTTCTGCTTTCTGACAGCAGCCTTTGGGGTGCTTTAAAAGGGAGGTTTCACCACCAAACCAGCCCTGGTCCTGGCCCTGATGGTGCTGCTGCAGCTGCCCAGATCTTTGGCTGCTGTTTCCTGGGTGGGGAGGGAAAACACCGTGGGGCTGCTGCAGGGGCATGTGGGGAGAAGCTCAGGCTGCCCCACAGCGATCAAGTGCGTGGGGACAAGGCAGGACACCAGCACACGCCCAAAACATCACCTCTCCCCAGACCCCACCTCAGACCCTGCCTCCACCTCCTGCAGCAGGGAAAGCTGAGCATGAAAATTTGCCACAAGCCACACCCAGAGACAAAGTCTCCACACAGCCCAGTCAGGCTCTGCCTCTGCCTGGTCCCCGAGGCACAAACCCACCCAGGACCCACTCCTCAGCACGCTGCCCCCCGAGCAAAGTGGGCTGCTCTGGTTACATCACGGCATGGGGCTCCAGAAATCCAGCACCACCCATATCCAGACCTTGCAGCTGCCCATCACCACCTGGAGGAACTTAGCCTCTGCTTCTGGCAGCTCCTTGGCCGCAGCGGGCACGGCGCAAGGCAGGCCAATGCCCGCGGGGGGCTGGCACAGAGAGGGGCGAGCAGCTCACCCGGGAGATGCCGACGATCTGCTCGGCCGGGAGCAGGCTGACGCGCACGAAGCAGGACTCGAAGCGAGCCTCCTCCTTCTCCAGCAGGTCCTTGCCCTGCAGCAGCCTGACGTGGAGGGTGCCTGCCCTTGCCTCGTACTCCATGGAGACCTCCACCTGCCCCACCATGAAATCCTGCCCGAAGTTGTTCCCGATGGAGGAGATGGAGTTGAGGGAGTCTGCTGAGATGGATTTCTTCAAGGGGCCATAGTGGGCCAAGTCTTTGCTCATCAGCTCCAGGCTGCCCAGCTCGGTGATGCTCTCGAAGGTGTCATCCGCCCGCAGGCTGGGCTTGCGGCTGCCTGAGGTCCTGTCCGGTGCCCTCTGCGAGCTGGGGGGCAGCCCTCTCTGCCAACAAGGGAAGGAAAACCAGGCGCTGCCATCCCACCCGTCCCTGCAGGACCGGGGACAGCTGGGATTTGCCGGCTCCGCTTGGATGCCTCTCGGCTCCTGCCTGGCCTGAAGCTGCCGCGGCAGCAAAGCTGCACCTCCTGCAGCTCCCCGGCTCCACACTGACCCCCTCCCAGACCCCAGCAGCAGCTGCTCACTGCCCATGGCTTCTCCCTCCCCACCCCACGAGAGCTTGCAGCTGATATTTTTAGAATCATAGAACAAAAAAATCATTTGGGTTGGAAGAGACCTTAAGATCTTCGAGCCCAACCCTTAAGCCAGCACTGCCAGGTCACCACTAAGCCATGTTCCTCAGCACCACATCCCCATGGCTTTGAAACCCCTCTGGGCATGGGGACTCCACCACTGCCTTGGGCAGCCTGGGCCAGGCCTTGGCAACCCTCCAGGGGAAGAGATGTTCCTCATGCCCAACTCGAACCTTCCCTGGGGTAATTTGAGTCCCCTCCAGCAGCCCACAGGTTGCAGTGGGGACACAGATGAGCCAAACTTTCCCCCCCTTGTACCTTGTGCTTGGCATCTGAGTAGGCTGCCCCATACTTCTGCTGGAGGTACCGATAGTCGTAGTTGGGGAAGGGGGAGGGTGCTGGGTAGCCGCCGGAGCGCCACAGCTTCCAGAGGTTGACAGCAGCTACCCCCAGCAGCACCAAGGCACCGGCGATGTAGATGCCGATCTCCCACTGTGGGGGGCTCCTGGCGACTGCCAGAGGACAAAAGGCACCATGAACCTGCCGCCACCCCAGGCAGAGGCTTCATCCTCTGCTGCCTCCACACCAGAAACTCAGCTCTAAGCCAGGAGGATGGAATGGGCCGAGCGAGGCACAAACACAGCTTGGAGGGTCGTGGGTGATGTCAGGAGCAGCTTTGCAGGGCAAAGCTCACGGTCCTGGCTTGGCTGCCCGGGGAGGTGGAGTGGCAGCACCTCAGGGCTCTTCCCCAACAGGCAAGGAAAAGCAGCGAACTGGCACAGCACCTCGGGGGTGCCAGGGAGGCCCCTCACCAGCTACAGACCCACCGTCCTTACAGATGTGCTCAGCACACATCTGCATCCCCCCTCCACGTGGAGAAGCCCCCGCGCTGCTGTCGGCTGCATCTCTGCGAGCTGGGGATGCCCCGAGGAGGCAGAAATGGGAGCGAAAAATCAACCAAGGAGCAAACAAAACGCTTCTGGTGCAGGACAGGGCCCCCCAGGTGCTGCCGGCCTGCGCCTGGAGGAGAGGCAATCCCTGCAATGCATCCCCGCCGTGGGGCCGAGCGGCTGCTGCATTGCACCAGCCTCCAGCCACCGCCACGGAGCCAGCAGCCAGCGGAACACGGGAAACGAGGCGGAAAGGAGATTCCTGCCTGCCGAACGCTACCGGGGAGCCCTCCCGCGTCACGCCGCAGCTCTCTCCTTCCGCAGCAGCTTCGGAGCCAGAAAAAGCCCAGGGCAGGCTGAGTCCTACCCCACCTCGAGCACAGGAACCTGCTGCTTCCCCCCGCCCCAAATCGCCTCCGGCAGGAGCCAGCAAAGGGATGGATCAGAAGCACTCAGCTCTTCCCATCCCAGGAGGCTGGGTTTGATCCCTCCAGAGGGCCAGGAGCATCCCGAAGGGATCGCATGGGAGAAACTGCGGGGAAGGAGCAGGTCCTGCTTCTTCCACCCCAGCCTAAAGCCTTCCGTTCCGCTGCGATTAATCCCCTGCATCCTTGGCTACGGAGAGCAGAGTGAAGCATCCAGCTTGCCAGGGAGCTCCCGCAGCAGAGTGGCTCTGTTTTGTCCAGCTCTAAGGAGCTTACACGGAGGGGCAAAACTATTGCAAAATAGCCTCTTTTTTTTTTGGCTCCTGCTTCTGAATAACTCTAGGTACAAACCCCAGCTGAGATAGAAACCTACTCCTGCCTGCCTGTGTTCTAGGGCTCAGCACCTCATGCTAGGAAGCTCAGGAGGATTTATGGGTATTAGGGAATCAAACCCCGTGTGTGTGCCATGGAAGGGTAGTGAGGATCAGGAATCCCTCCCAAGAGGCATAAGGATCAGCGATTCCCCGCCCCGGCCAGCTCGCCCCCAGCCCCCTCCCCAGGTCTCTTCCGAGCACTCACCGCTCAGGTCTCTGCCTCCATGGCCGCTGTCCATGGCAAAGGCTTCTGCCAGTGCCCGGCCTGCATGGGTGAGACAGCAGGTGAGGAGAGAGGGAAAGGGGAAAGCAGCTTCTTCTGATCTCCCAGCAGGGCTGGCAAGCAGCTGCCCCCCCCTGCACAGCTCCCAGCCTCAGCTCCTCTCGCAGTGACCGAGTGAGTGAGCACTGAAGCATCGCAGCCGCAGCAAGAGGAGCCTCAGAAAGGACTGAGGAGCTCTTTGCTGCTTCTCCAGCTGGGATCTTGCCTTTGCCTCCCACGGCTATCCCCAGCCTCACCGAGGAGCTGCCCCACGCCAGAGGAGCCCTGTCTGCAGGGCTGGGACGGTGCCAATCCCCGCTGCAGGGAAGCCAGGTTCCCTTCCTCCCCGAAGGGTTTTCCCAGGTGAGTCCTACGTGAGATCCATCCTGAGGAGCTGCTCGTCTCAGAGATCCCAGCAAAGGGAATTCACCCGAGCCAGGGATTTCCCACCATGCCAAGGGGGTTTGGGATGCCCTACAAACACCCAAACAGCAAATCCAACATGAGCTGGGCCAGCATCCCCCTTCTTGCCTGGCACTTGCGTCGGCAGATGCTGCACCACACCGCACTGGTGCAATCCACAGACCACAAACCCCGAGCCCAGGGACTCATCTTGAGCACTACCTGCGCTTGAGTGCTCCACATGGGAGCGCCCACAGCCCCCCTGCAAAACCCACACAGCCTCAAAGCTTGTCACCGGGGAAGAGCTGGACCTGCCTCAAATGGGTGGTCCCTCAATATTCAGGTACTACCTTCCAGCTCCCCTCGGGTGCTCACAGCTTCAGGCACTGAAGGGGTGAGCAGCCCCAGCCCCACCCCCTAGACCATCCCTGCTCGGATTTTAAGGGACAAAGGCAGAAGCTGCAGCGTGTTACAGCATAGAACGCTCACCTGCTGGCCTGGTGG
Organism: Ramphastos sulfuratus; assembly: GCA_013399055.1. Classification (NCBI taxonomy): domain Eukaryota; kingdom Metazoa; phylum Chordata; class Aves; order Piciformes; family Ramphastidae; genus Ramphastos; species Ramphastos sulfuratus. The sequence goes on along the minus strand of WBNM01036184.1, from coordinate 45,776 downwards.
GGCTGGGGGACCTCTCTGAAGGGCCATGCTGTCCACCCCCCCAGGGAACAGCAAGAGGAGGGAATGTTCTGAATGTAATCAGGTCATTAAGCTAAAATGATGGCAAGGCTGGGGACAGGGCTGGGAGGTGCCCACCTTGTCTCCAAGGTCATTCCTCAAGCAGAAACCTCTGTGTGTAAGGGACAAACACTTGATAACCTCTTGGCTGAGAATGAGCTAAACTTGTGTCATGGATGGACTGAGTTCAGCTTAAGGCACACTTTGCTGCTGTTGAGGGCTGAGCATGCACATGGACACCCTAACAGTGCAGCATCATGGAGAGATACCCTAAAGAGCCTCTTTTTATGTCCTGAAGAAACTACAGTGCCTAAGACAGCAGCTCCTTTTCTGCCAGTGCTCCCTGGAGGAGGATAACATCAAAACACAGAAGTTTTCAGGACCAACTTTCCCTGCAGAAGGACAAACACCTCATTTAAAACCACATTTCTTTCCCATTTTCCATCTCTTTCAAAGCTTTTCCCTTTCCTTTTCTAAGCAGTTCCAAGCACTGCTGAAGCAGATTCTCAAGGCATCATCCAGAGCCCCTGGCTGCCCGTGGTGCTGAGTGCAGGAGCTCAGTCTGGGGCTGCTTTCCAGTGCCAGCCTCTCCCGAGTGAGCAGAGCAGCTCGGGGCAGGGATTTAGCACTTTCTGTGCTAATGAAGCTCTTTCCTGCCAGTTCTTCCCCACCACGCTCTCATTCCCAGGACCTGCCTGTCAAATCCCTTTGTGGGAGATCAAATCTGAGGGATTAGTAGGGAATGGGCACTGCTCTGGGCACTGAGATGTTTGGTTTCTTCCTTAGGGAGACCTTGAGGCTTGGCAGAGTCCCCATTCAGGGATGCAGAGGGATGGGACAGCTTCATTCTGCTTGTGAGCTCTGCAGAGCTCAGGGTACCTCCTCCTGCTTGGAGTGGATGAGAAAACAGCTCAATGTGGGGAGAGAAACGGCCACGAAGCTGTGTGTGTGTCCCCTCTGAAAGAGGAGGAACTGTCCCTAGACTCCAGAGAATGGACACCTCACTCCTGCTTTGGCATCGTGCCCACGCAAGGCCTGAAGTAACTTGGACAGAAACCCTGGGTGCTGGTCCCAGGGCAGCTGGGCCAACACAGGTGCAGCCCTGGCTCCTGCAGGCACCCTCTGGCACGTGCTGTGGTCCCAAAATGTCCCACTCTGAGCTACAAAGTGCAGCAGTGACCCCCGCGCTCATCCCTCCCCTCTGTCCTAACCCAGGTACCGCTGCCCGGTTTCTGCGGGTGCCTGAGACTGGGCTGAGCTCTTCTCACTGCTGAGCTGGGCCCTCCGGCGATCTCCCTGCTCTCTCCCAGCACCCTCCCGGGCTCTGCACGGTGCTTTCCCATCCTTCTCCCGCACAAGACAGCCCTGCCTGGCCCCGACCCGCACGGCAGGAGGATGGCACCGACTCTGCTGCTGCCACCACGTTTGTCAAAAACGGCAAAACCTCACCCGAAACTTGACAAACCACCGAGGTCTGGGCTCCGTACCGCAGCTGTGGACCACCCCGAGCCCTCTCAGCTCTTGCTCTGCCCACCCCACCACTGGAGCTGCCTGCCCAGCAGACCCACACCTGGGGCAACACGTGGGTGCCCCCATTTCACCTGATTTACCCCCAAAGACGAGGACCCTGCTCCATCCCGCACCTCCCACGGCCACGAGGGTCGGGCACGGGAAGCATCGGGCCCTTCCCAACACTGTGCCCTTCCCGATGCTGGACCCTTCCCTACACCGCAACCTTCCCCAGCGCTGGACCCTTCCCAACGCCCCCGGCGGTTTTACCTGGGCAGATCCGAGCCCCAGGGGCAAGAGAAGCCAAAGCTCAGGGACCGGCTCCGAGGAGCGGGGCCCTTCCCGTCATCAGCCGGGCAGCAGCAGGCAGTGGCCGGGCGGAGGGAGCGGAATGCCGCAATTCCCGGGCCGATTCCCGAGCGGATCCAGGCAGGGCAGCAGCGAGTCCCGGGCAGCCCCCAGATTCAGAGCTGGGTACCCCTCTCTTCCCGGCGCTCCGAAGGGATTCCGAGCTCCGCGGGGACGGCTCCTGGATCCCGGCGGGATCGCTGCCGGAGGTGCGGGATCAGCTGCCGGGATCGGCCCCCGGGCTCCGCTCACTGCTGCGATGAGCGGGGCGCTCTCTGCCCCTTCCCGAGAGAGCCTGCAGCTGCCCGGACCCCCGGAAAATTGTTTTCTTCCCCCCCCCGCCACCACCGGTGAGCAGGGCCGGGGGGGGCAGAGCGACTCCCCCTGGCTGCTCCCCGGCCAAAGGGACCCCAGGGCTGGAGGGGGTGGGGGTGTGATGGCGCCGCTCGGCCGTGCGGGGGGAGGGTCCGGGGTGGGGGTCTTCGGTTTCCCTCTGGAGCTGCCAGACGCTGGCTCCGCGGGCTGGCGACTTTCCTCGGGAAGTTGCCGTAAAAAAAAACCCAAACCGATCCCCCCAAGGAGCGAGTAGGGACGCTGCTAGTGTCGCCCCCCCGTCCCCGGCATTGTCACCCTTGTCGCAGCCCCCGGGCTGGACCGCGACCCCTCCCCTTGTCCCCTTCCGTCACCCCCCCCGCTCTCGGTAGTGGCAGCCGGGGTTGGGGGGGCTCGACGGGCCCCGACTCACCGCTGCTCTGGGGGAGATCGGTGCCTCTCCCGGGGGGGCGGGGACGGAGGGCGGGACCGGGGAGGGGAAGGAGCCAGGCCCCACTCCCGGCCCCCTCCTAACGGCGTGCACCGGGGACGGCTCCAACTCCCCCCCACACACACCCCCGCCTCGAGGTCGCTGGGTTCGGGGGTCCCCCAGCTCTGCTCCTTCCGCTGCCCACGGACACCCCCGCGCCCCGACCCCCTCTGACGCCCTCCTGCTCCCCCTCCCACTTCTTGCAGCCCCTCTAAACCTTCAGTCCTTCCATCTCCATCCCACGGACTCCCGTACCTGGGACCTGCACCTCCATCCTCCTGCCCCTCCTCGGGTGCTGCTCCCATCCATGGCTCAGCACCAAGGGACCAAGCCCTGGCTCCTCACCCTTCCTACCTGTGTTCCTCGGCTCTGCTCTTCTGCTCCAGCAGCCTCCTCCCTGCCCCACCCCACCTCTGCCGGTAGCACTTGGGGTCCCGGGTAGAACAGGGGCCATCCCACGGCAAGGTCTTGGCTCTGTCCCTTCATACAGAAGCCCCCTGGGCTCTGCTGTCCCTCTCAGGGCAGAAGGTGAAGCCTCTTCTCAGAGCCAAGTGGCAGTTACAGGGAACTTGGTCCAAAAAACCTCTTCAGCACTTGGGAGACCAAAAGCTCTGTGATAAAGTGATCAGCAGCCAGGCTCCTCCTACGTCCTTTACTGACTCTGGCTTCAGACCCATTCTTTTCAGCCATCTCAACTGCCAGAGCACTGTCCTGGGGCTGNCCTTCCTGTGCTGAGGGCTCCAGAACTGCCATAGAACCATAGAATCATCTGGTTGAAAATGGCCTTAAGATCAAGTCCAACATCTGTCCACACAACTGTCAGATCATGGCCCTGAGCTTCTGGGCTTTTCCACAGCACAGCCCTTCCTCAGGGTCTGCAAAAGCCAGTTGGAAAAGAGCAAGCCCCAACTTCCTTGCCCAGCTCCCAAACCTCACCTACAGGAGCAACTGAAAAATCACATTCTCAATGGACAGGGCAGGCTGTCCTCTCCCTGGCACAGCACAGGCCACCAGCCCTCTCTGTGCAGCCACATCTGGGCCACCATCATTCCAACCTCATGGCAGAGGCAGCTGCAGCTACAAGAGCTGCTCTCAAAAGGGTTGGGTTTGGCTGAGTTTTGGTTATCTCCTAAGGCCCTGGCAGCTGAAGGTCTGAACAGCCTCACCACAGATGCCAACTGACCTACTAACCACCAGTTATCTCAAAAATTACCTTGGAGAGGATCTTTAAGGCCCTTTCCAACCCAAAACAGTCTATGATTAAGGCCCAGCACCCAACAGCCTTTCTGCAGAAGGGAATTACAAGCTGCCTCAGGCCCCAGTTCCACCTGCAAGGTGACAAACAAGACAGACCATGAGCATGCAGAGGTTGTACCAAAGGACACACCAGCAAACACTGCTTTATTACAGGGGTTCAGGTTTCCAGACTAACCACAGAAGCTCTGTAGATGGGTGGAGACAAACAAGTCAGTGTTGTATGCATTAGGTCAAAGCTCCAGACTCAGCACCAGGGAACACACACAGAAGAACACCCAACACCACTTGATGTTCTTCACTGGTTGTTTTGAATGTAAGTGGCTCTTTGGTGGGGAGGGTAGGAAGGAAGAAAGGAGGAATTGGGAGGAGGTACAGTGACAGACCCCCCCCTACAGTGTGCCTGCTACCAGCTGGATCATGAGATGGACCCAGGAGGTTGTATTGCAAAGAGATGAGAGGAGGGCCCAGTGCCATCAGCACAGCTGGAATGGAGATACACTGACCTGAGCCTTCTCAGCTGGGACCACACTAGCACAACACACCAGCAGGAGCTACCAGTTAACAGGTGGTAAGACTGGTTTAAAGCTGGAAATAGGACAGCTCTGGGTGGAAAGGCATAGAAATAAAGACTTGCTCAACTCAGCACTCATGAACAAACCAGTCACCATCTAGTGACACAGCCCTGCACTCCTCCACCTCACAGCAAGCAATATCCTACCTAGTGAGGGCAGCTGTTGAGTGACTACCTGCAGCAGACTGGACACACTGGAGGAAGAAGCCTGAGGCTACCTCTCACACTGGTCACTCTCCTCTGCATCTGCCAAGCAAGCAGGCACCCCCAGCCCACAGACTCTGCTTTGTCTGCTGAGCTCTTCAGATGCAACCCAAGTGCTGGGTTCCTGAAGCCTGCCCCACTGCTCAGCGCCTGCTCTCCAGGGGTCACTGCAAAGATGGGAGAAGTGCAGGGTTGGGTTGTCAGTCACTTGACTCCTGCCACTCAAAAGCTTTGGGGTTGCACTCCTGAAGCATTGCTGGTGGTGCTGATGTTCTCCTCTGGACAAAGCCCCCAAGAGCAGGCTGAGATCAGTCTGTAGAGGTGGTGTGGTCATGGCTACATCAGCGCCTTCGACGCCAAGGCTTCGAGCAGAGCTTACCAAACGGATGTTGCACTATCACCTTGGAGAAATGGCCTGGCCCCCAACCCTAGGTTTCCAGTTTCTTTTCCTAGGCCCCAGCTGCACCACTGCCTGCAGACCCCCACCACAGCAGGGTGCTCAGGGAAGGACCACGTGCAGCACCTTCTGCAGGCAGCACCTGGACAGAGGCTTTGTGCGTGGCTGCAGAGACCTCCTCCAGCTGGGCTTGGGGACTGCTCAGCATGGAGGCACCTGGGGAGGGATGGGGCAGCTGTGAAGGGCAGCAGAACCTGATGTGCCCCATAGAGCAGACACCAAGAATGAACTAAACCCTCCTGGTAAGCAAACTAAAAGCTGAGAATAAGGCAAATAACTTAAGACCGACGGAGTAACTCCCAGTTTTCTGCATGTAGTATGTTTTACTCCACGGAGGAAAGGAAAGGCAGGTTGACCTTTCACAATGAACCCTCCCTTACCTTTAAGAGATGACCAGGACTACCAGAAAAATTAAAAAGAGAAAACTAAGGAGCAGTTGCCTGCCTCCCTAGAGCTGAGATACAACATAAAACTATTGCAGGCTACTCCAGGGTGCTGCAAGTCAAGTTTGGAGGAAGGCAACAGCCCCAGGGGCAGGAGCAGTAGTGTGCTGTGGTACCTCCTGTGCAAGTTACACATCTTGTTCACACGTCTCAGTTCTGGTAACTGGTGGCTGCACACTCGACACCATCTCACCCCACAGCTCAAGGTAGTTTCAGCAGAGGAAAACCATAAAATAATAACTGATCTCCTGTCTCTGGTATCTGCAGACTCCAAAAGGAAGTGTTCCTAATGCCCAAAAGGTCACAACAGAAATCTCACAGCTGGTTGGAGAGAGCAGCTACATTTCCCTTTGCACCTCGTTCAAAGCCCCTTGTCTCCAAGCCTTGTTCTCCAGGAAGACAAACGAGACTCCTGAATGAAGCTCCCATCTGGCTGCAATGGTGTTGGTTCTGACTTCCCTCCACACAGGCCTCCTCCAGCTCTGGCTGGGTGTGCAGGAGGAGAGAGGCTGTGCACATCAGTGACATCTTTTCACATGTTGGAAAGCTAACAACGACAATTACAACTTAGGTAGGGTAAGGTTGAACTGTCCACCAGGCCAGCTTGAGCACTACAAGTTCCTTCCAGCCCTCTGTCTGTGGCTCAGAGCTTCCTCTCCCTTAGTTTGTTCCCAGTTTGTTCATCCAGCGTGGCTGAGTGTCCATCACCATTGCTCAAGCATTTGTCCTTCTCCTGTTTGTGCTCCTGCTTCTGTCTCCTGATCTCCTTATACCGCAAAGTGATGTCCCTGGAGAGAAAGAGAGACAGATGTGAGCTGCTGAGGGTGAACAAACCACCTCAGTACTCAAGAAGAACACTCAGGTCACTGTTCTGCATGCAGGCAGCCTTGGGATGACCTAACCCACTTGAGTCTTTTGGCTGTAGGTTTCTGATGGCGCTGGTCTAGGGAGGTTCTTCTCCCCCCCACCCTCTACTCTCCCCTAGTGAGACCAAACCTGGAATACTGTGTCCAGTTTTGGGCTCCTCAGTTCAAGAGAGACAGGGACCTACTGGAGAGAGTCCAGCAGAGAGCTTCAAGGATGACTGGGGGACTTGAGCATCTCCTCTAAGAAGAGAGACTGAGCCCTGGGGTTGTTTAGTCTGGAGAAGACTGAGATGGGATCTGATCAATGTCTATAAATATCTGAGGGGTGGGTGCCAAGTGGCTGGGGCCAAGCTCTTTTCTGTGGTCCACAGCAATAAAACAAGGAGCAAGAGCTACAAATTGGGACTGGAAATTAAGAACAGTCAGGCTCTTGCCTGTCCACCTGCTTCTACAGAACACTAAGACAAGTGTTCCAACAAAGACCAAAGCTCCCAGAGGCCTGATCCTGGAAGAAAACTGCCAGGACCATACACAGGAAGCTGTTTATTTCATGATTCTTGCACAAGCCCCTGCAGCTCTAGCACCTAAACCTGCTGTGAGCTGTCTTCAGGAGGTGCTGAAGACTGATGCGAGCAGGGATTTGCAGATGCACCGTTCAACAGGGGCTCTGTGAGACCCCAGGTGGCCTGGAATGCAGCCCCTGAGGCCATGCTCACCGAATGAAGAAGCGCCAGGCTGTCCAGGTGAGCACCAGGATGATCCCCAGGATCCAGCACTGGGTGATGTAGAAAGGAAGAGAAAGTGTCAGAGTGTAGGGGTCGTACTTCACCACGATCAGGAACTCGGTGGCAGTAATGGCAGCAACCAGCCAGGCCTGCTGGCCCAGCTTCTTATGGAACTTCCTGCAAAACAGACAGAGAGGTGACACAGAGCCAGGGCTCTGAGAGCAAGCATTCAGTGTCCTACAAGACAGCTGGGGTGAGCTCTGCACAGATCTGAGCCTAGCCTGGGTTGCACACACATGTGGCACACAGAGGCTACGCAGCCTGAGCACTTCCATGCTGGTGCTACTGAAGTCTCCTCTCAGAGGTTCCAGAAACACATGAAAAGCTAAACTTCATCCTCAAATGATGCAAGGAAGTGTCCTCATTTTCAGGGTACTGGTAAATACACTTCCAACAATTGTCTGACCAGCTTGAAGTCAGCTGAGGCCCAGGGTAGGGTATGAAACAGGAGCTCTGCTCCTCAGTTTCCTCTGCAAACACTGCCATAACCAAACCTACCCCTAGGTAACTGCACCCTGAAGCTTACTTTCTTTCCCCAAAGGTATCAGTGAGCTGTCACTATGCATCTCCAAATGGACTTTAAAAGAAGAAAACTCAGTGACAAACAGGCAAGGTCCTGAAGGACACCAGGACAGTGTTTCACTTCTAGGACAAGACACACCTGGGACAAATCCATGGTTAGTATTTCACCCCCAGGGTCTGTTCCAAGGCACTGCCTTGGCTGCTGCTGAGAAGCTGCAGTGCTGGGCCTGAGTCTAGTGAAGGGCTCAGGCAGCAACATCAGAATCAAGATGACCTAGGAGGATATCCCTGCTTAATGCAGAGGGGTTTGGACTAGATGACCTTTAGAGGTCCCTTCCAACCCAAATCATTTTATTATTCTGTGTCTCTTCAGAGGCTTTACCTTCAGGAGGAGAGATGGGAGATAATCTTTGGGGTCACCTATTCCTGTGTGGGAAATACTTAAGCCCAAAACACCTCTTGGCTGCCTTACAGGAAACCTCAGTCCCCCACAGCTTAACAGCCCATTGCTGGAACCCTGGGCAAGTTCTACACCAGTTAGATCCTCCAAGGCTTGACATGGTCTGCTCATGTCCTTTCTAGACCTGTCATTTCCACAGCTCACTGACCTGATGGCTCACAGGTCAAAAGCCCAACAGGGTTCACTTGGGCAACAGAAGCAGCTCTTGTTCTATGCCTTGGACTGCACTGAGCTGCCCGCCACAGCTCATAGACTCTTCCCACTTCATAGACTACATTTCTGCTCTTCCATCACCCATCTGAACCATGAGAAGGCTACTACAAGTTGTATTTTCCCCTTTCTTCAAAGGCATGGCTCAAACATTTCCTGAAATCCAACTGATTAGAATCAAGGAAGACTCAACTTGAGAAAAGCAATACCTTGACCACCACAATGACCAGCAAGCACACACAACTGACCCTTCCCATCAGCTTTTGGACTCTTGTTTTTCAAACTCACAGAAACAAGCACTTTGCACCCTCCTGTTCACCCTAAACCCACCACCCTAATTGGTTATTAGCTCTCTGAAGGGGCCTGAGATAAACCATGCAGGTGGGAGCACCACCAGCTACAAGCTGCTGTTCCTTTTGCCTTCTACTACTTATTCTGCCTTGACCTCAGGGAGCACCTTTCTGCAGATGTTCTGCCCTCTCACTTAACCTCAAGCATATTCTCCTACCAGGCCCAGCTCACTGTTACTCTGTCCCTAGCACAACACAGGAAGTGAAACACATGCAGGCAGAGCTGAGTGTGAAGTGGCAGAGCTGCTGGGGCAGGACAGAGACGGCAATACCTAACAAAGCTGAGGAGGGCTGGAAGCATCCAGGTGACCTCTGCAGTACTTCTGGGGCATTGCAGCAACGGCACAGCCCAGTCTGCTCTGGCTGCCCTGATGCAGAGCTCCTGGGCATGACATTCAGCTACAAGAGCCCTTTAGGCCATATTTTCTTGCTGGTTTCACCACGGACGAGATGAAAGAAGCAACCTAACAAAGCCCTGGTTAGGATTTCCTCGGATCTGCTAACACCTCCCTCTGCTAAGCAGAGAAACAAGCCTGTCCAATCTCCAGCTGGTACCCTGCCCAGCTCATCCACATCAGAACAGGCCCCAGCATCTCCAGCAGCTGTGACTGCACATTTGCTCCCAGTTTCTCTTCCTCTCTTCTCACCAGATGCCAGCAGCTGCACTGGAGAGAGCATCCTTCCCTCAGCAGGTACATTCCTGGTGCTCAGACATATCTACTCCACTGCATCCCCTTGGATGTTTGCTGGCTGAGAAGAGACCTAAGCATGGAGAGCAAAGAGAGTTTCTCTTCCCTCTCCTCAGTATGGGGGTCGCTGAGAGTCACACATCACAGTTTAAACTTCAGAGTCATGTTCCACACCAAAGTGTAAGTTCAAAGCACAGAAAATTGTCCAAGCACACTGGAAAAAGCCCAGGGAGGAGTAAATTAAGGGGAGGTTATTGCTGCTGCAGATGGGATGAGTGCATTCTGGCTTAAGTACCCTGCCTAGCCCAGCAGAGATGAAAGGACCTCAGAAGCTGCTCCAGGTCCTTCATCCCCTACGACAGTTTCAATAGGCAGGAATTTGCTTTAACAGAGAGAGAGAAAACCTGAAGCAGCAGATCTCCACTGTGACCTCAAGCTGCTCAGATGATGCCAGCTTGCTGCTTTGCTGACCTGCTACCTCACTTGCCTTCCTATGGCAGTACACTGACAAAAGGATTAAAGGTAACCCCAGCAGAAGAGCTGGGCAGAGCCTACAGCTGCTGAGGAAGAAAGATGGCTTCCTGCTCCACTACTCATCAAGATGCTAAAGAGAAGTTTGTTTCTGCATTTGATGAGTAAGATTGACATTCATGGCCTCAGTGCAGACAACTCCTTGGAAGAGACCAGGAAGATATGACAAGGGCAAAGCCACAGGCTCTTACATCAAGACACTGCTGGTGAGGAACATCTCCCACAGCCCACCAGCACGAGATCAGAGTCAGTGTGCTGATCACAACAGGAGGGTGGCATACAAGAGCTGGAGAACAACTTCAAGAACCACCCCTCCTCTTGGACTTTGTCATACCAAATTCCTGAAAGCAAAGCCCTAGGATTGTCTGCAGATACCAAGAATCCTGAGACAGAGCCTTCCTATCTGAACTCCACTGCTTGCTAAAGCAAATATTGCAAAGGTTAGCTGGAGAGATCTGATCAGTTACTCTCAATGCTGTCACTGCCAGACAGGGCAATGAGCCATGTTTCTGACAAGGAAGGTCAATGGGACATTCCAGCCTTTGTCCATTAGAAGTTGAGTGAGTTTCCAAAAGGAAGAGATCAGCAATGCTTCTGGTGCTGGCAGCTGGGAGCCACAGGTACAGCCTGCTGCTCCCCAGCAGCACCTCCCTGCAACTCAACAGGAAGAATCCAAAACAGTTTCTTGGTTCCAAATGAAGTGCAAGTGAAAATACACCCAGTAAGACACAGGCTGATGAGCTCTGCTTGGGAGACCTGAAATGCACAAGGGAAGCAAGGTCCAGCTGCAAGAGGCTTCACAGAGAAGACAGAAGGTGAGACCAGATGCTAGGTTCTGCCCCTTTGCAGGAAGAGTCTGAGGAGGTCAGCTCTGTGGTGCATCAAGCAGAGCCAGGAACCCTAGAAGTGAGGGGGCAAAGTCATCTTACCCACCAAGAGAAAGAGAACAGCAGGCTGTTGGTGGTGGCAATGATGAAGACATGCTGCTTGCTGGGTCAGCTTCTCCAGCTCAGCACAAGAATGGCACCAAACTGAATCAGCAACGACGCGCCGGTGACCGAGGAGGCTCCTACGTGCCAACGTTAAGCCACGTGCTTGCACAGAGGGCAGAGGAGCTTTTCCAACCCAAAACACAAGGAGCAGAACGTTCCAATGTTCCAAAACACAAGGAGCAGAAGATTGTGAATGGTGCTAAGGAGAGGAGCTCACCAGTGAGAGGCAGAGACCTCTTCTTACCTTGGAGTTGGAGGCAGGTCCCAAACCAGTAGGTCCGACACCAAAGGCAGGGGCAGGCTGCCACTGCTGAGTGTCCTCAACTCCGACTAAGCAATGTGGGTTGACCTTTCTTCCCAGCTCTAGGAGTCAAAGCCTTGCAAGGGAAACTGATCTTCAGAGAGTGTTGGAACCCTAAATTCTGAACACAGACACTTTGTGCGTTGGTCAGTGACAGACAATGAGCATCCCTTGAAGCCAGGCGTTCTCTGAGGCTTAAGATGTGGGCTCAGGCAATTTGTGACATTTGCTACTAAAACTTAAAAGAAAAAGGTGATTTTTTTTTTTTGAGAACAAAGCTTTCTCAGGTCTCACATGGTCTGCAGAAACAAAAGCAGCAAGGACAAATATGATGCTTAGGGAGGAACAGTCTGAAGGTACATGCACTGCTGTGTATGGGTGCACTTTGCCATAAAGGGGCCTCTGATCTGCAAGAGGGTGCCACAAGAGCTCCACAGGACCAGCTGGAAGACAGCTCAAGAAAAGAAGCACCTTTAAGAAATGGGTTTCTTTTTGGTTTAGTTTGGGCCCTGCTGTCCTTAGAAGGTATATCTAAGGACTGTAGTTCCTGGCTATCAATCTACATGGAGTTCATACTCCTCTGCCCACATGCCAGTGGCACTCAGCTCATTTACACATTAGCTCCCTCCCAAGAGTGATCACAGCTCATTTGCACATTACATACTCCAAAGAGTGATCATTTCATTAAAAAAAACCCAAACAAACAAACAAACAGAGGTTAAAAACAGTGCAGGTAGAATGCCCTTAACCACAGCTGTTCCCTAACCAGATGTAGTCAGGATTTTACCTCCAAACCAAAAGGAAGGCAAAGCAGACGCTTTGGGATTGGGTCTGTTTGTCCCTGACAAGCTGCACAGCTGCCCTGAGATGGATGCCAACAAGCTGGAGCAAATCCAACACAAAGCAAGTGGAGCTGGGCATGGTTGTACAGAGAGAGGGCAGGCTTACGGGTCGTCCATGAAGTCGTAGATCTCCCTCATGGCCACACCGCCCACGTTGACGAAGAAGACGAGGCGCAGCAGGACCAAGTAGTGTTCTGGTGGCATCCAGAGCACAAACTTCAAGTAAAAGGTGTTCAGCTCTGCCAATAAAAACTGAGAGAAGGGACATTTTAATGACATTCAAAAGATTTGGCACCAGTGCTGTTTAACATCTTTGTCAGTGCCATGGACAGAGGAATCAGTGCAGCCTCAGCAAGGCTGCAGCTGGCACCAAGCTGTGTGGCACAGTCACTTGCTAGAGGGCAGGGATCCATCCAGAGGGACCTGCACAGGCTGCAGAGCTGTGCCCAGGCCAACCTCAGGACATTCAACAAGGCCAAGTGTAAGGTCCTGCACCTGGGTAGGCACAATGCCAAGCACAGCTCCAGGCTGGGTGGGGAATGGCTGAGAGCAGCCCTGAGGAACAGGCCCTGGGGGTGTGGGGTGATGAAAAGCTCAAGATGAGGCTGCAGTGTGAGTGCAGCCCAGACAGCAACTGTGTGCTGGGCTGCAGCAAGAGCAGTGTGGGCAGCAGGGCAAGGGAGGGGATTGTGCCCCTTTGCTCTGCTCTCCTCAGACCCCAGCTGCAGTCCTGGGTGCAGTTCTGGAGCCCCCAGCACAGGAAGGACATGGAAGTGTTGGAGCCAGTCCAGAGGAGGCCACCAAGATGCTGAGAGGGCTGCAGCAGCTCTGCTGTGAGGACAGGCTGAGAGAGTTGGGGCTCTGCAGCCTGGAGAAGAGAAGGCTTCCAGGAGACCTTGGAGTGGCCTTGCAGGATCTGAAGGGGGCTCCAGGAAGGCTGGGGAGGGACTATTGACAAGGTCTTGTAATGCCAGGACAAGGGGCAATGGGTTTGAAGTGGCAGAGGGGAGATTGAAAGTGGATGTTAGGAGGAAGTTGTTTGCAGTGAGGGTGGTGAGACACTGGCACAGGTTGCCCAGGGAGGTTGTGGCTGCTCCCTCCCTGGAGGTGTTCAAGGCCAGGTTGGAGGAGGCCTTGAGTGACCTGTGCTAGTGGGAGGTGTCCCTGCCTATGGCAGGGGCTTGGAATTAGATGATCCTTGAGGTCTCTTCCAACCTTCCCATTCTATGATTCTATGAAGTCCTGGAATCTCCCCCTCTCCCTCTGCATGACTTCCAGCCCTCCCCAGTTCTCCAGCACCACGAAGTCCTGCTCAGCATTGCCAAGAGCACCAGAAGCTGTTGCATTAATGTCCAAGTTGAGTTTTTGGAAGCTTTCTGTGTGTTGGAAGAGGTAGGATTTCTTTTTTCTTTTTTAAATTTTTAATACAATGCACATCAGAAACTTAGGCAAAAACTGCCCAGAAGTTTGTTTTTAGAAGCTGTGTGTTGGAAGAAGTATGGAAAAAAACCAAAACCAACCACATCAGAAAGCTGGGCAAAAGCTGCCTCAAGTTTTAAGCAGTTTGAAGGGCCTGCAGAACCACTCATCACCAGTCCTAAGAGCAACAGCTTGTCCTTTCATTACCACTTAAGGTCTGACTGAGTGAGCTCAAGTGACAAGAGGCATTAGCAAGACATCCTGGGGCTTTGCTTTGCTGCAGATTTTTTACAGTTACACAGTTGTACAAATGTGCCAAAGCCAACTCTGGAGAGCTGCTCACACACTGATAGCAAAGATGTTCTCTGTGAGCTGCCCTGGCAGTCTGAGCAAGCAGACACAAGTTTCTGACTTCAAAAGAAGCTCTAACAAAGGCACTGAGCTTTGTTTAATGCCAAGGAGTGAGCCAGTACCTGAAACTCCTCAGAAACTGTCAGCTGCAACCAAGTTTTGCTGAGGGAAAGATCACTCTGCCAAAGACTGGCACCAATTCAGTGGAATCTCTATTGCAAAATCTGCTCCAGCCCCTAAACCCCAATTTCCTCAGGGTGCAAAGCTGGGGCTGTGCACACAGGAACACCACAGAAATGCTTTTTTTTTTCCTTCAGCAGACATTTGCCTTACTTCTGCCATGGGCTACAGGAGGCTGGGCACGTTTGCTGTGCCATGGGAAGCTGGCAAGTGTTTTCTGGAGCAGAAATCAGGTGATGCTAACTCCAACTCGAGGCTGAGTTTGCAAACTGCCTGGCACTGGCTGCTGGCTCTGCTGTGTGCTGCCTGTGCTCTTACAGACAGTGCATTGTCCCCAGGGCACACTTAGCTCTGCCACTGACAGCAGCACTAAATGCAATGCCATTAGAGTGGGGGTGGCTTGCCAAGCTGAGTAATGAGCCCCACTCAGCAAAGGATAATGGGGAACTTTGCTGGACAGACACCAAGACAAACCACCACCAGATTTCATAGTCCACGTGGTTCAAGGTGCTTTATAGCTTCAAGATGCTCTCCATGTTCAAGAGCTGAAGTTATGCTGCTGTAGCAGCTGATAACAACACACAGTTACAGCCTGTGCCCAGGAGTGACACAGGAGCTGGGTGATGCTCATTGTCTCTGGAACCACTGCAAGTGTCACAAGGTTTGTTTTGGTTAAACTCCCCAGCTGCTGAACTGAAACGAGCTGGAGCTGCTCAGCACAGAGCCAAAGGACATCTCATGTGCAGCACAAAGGCCAAAGTCCCCCAGCTGACAAGAAGTGGTGGACAAGCACTTGAACTGCCAGGTTTCTCCTCCTCATCATGTGCATGACAGCTGTGACTGTAATGGAAGGTGGGAATTCTAGGTGATGCATCACTATAGCACAGCTTCAGCCCCTCAGATGGTGGATGCAGGCAGACTGTGGATTTGCTGAGTCAGCTGGAGAAGCCAGCTTTTTCTTGGGTCTAAATGGGGGGGTCACTTTACCTCAGCTGGTCAACCTACATGTTTAATGAAACAAAAAAAGAAAAATCTAGGGTAACTAGGCAGCCCTGCAAGGAGCAGGGAATGGGATTCCATGATCCTTATGGGTCTCTCCCAGCTCAAGATCTTCTGTGACTCTGTACACTGAAATATTTAAGGCTGCACAAAAATACTACTCGAGGCAAAACAATGAGCTTCAGGAGCTGTGCTGCTAAGAGAACCTGCCTGAAGCACTGGGTACAGTCCTCTCCAGCTGCAGTGTGATGTGTGTGTGCTTCAGACCCAGAGCAACCAGGCACTTTCACCCCAAGGCAATGATTCTGCTACTTGCTGATGTATTTGTAGCTGGCTTTATATTGCTCACAGCACCAATCAATGTTGTGCAGCAAGCAAGAACCAGTATTTACGTAATTAATCTCTGAAGTGTTCCAGAGTCATGGCAACAGACACCTTTGGGAGTGATCTTTTTCAGCCTCAACTACAGCAACATCTCCCTGCCAAGGTTTCAGCCTAAGCTGATGTTTGTACAGTTTCTCAAGAGTTACTAAACAAGTGGTAGGGAAAAGACAAGGCAGAAGTTTCCTTACTACAAAGATGATGCCGCAAACTGCGAGCCATCTGCGTAAGCTGGATGCTGGCTTCCACTCAAACTTGACCCAGCTGTATGGGGTGAACTGGAAGACAATTCTCTTCATCTTCCCCCTGAACAGAAGCAAAACACATCCTTGTAGTTCTAAGAAACAGCTCATAAAAGCCACCTGCTAAGGCTTCCATTTGAGACACCAACGCGCGGACGCAAAATGCCTTTGCTTGCTCCATGGAAATTATTGCTGCATGAGATGAACACCTTTGGACCACCACTTCAAGCTACAGCCACTGAGGTGAGCAGCTCCTCAGCCCTGCTTTGCTCAGCAGACACTACAGACAGGGATGGTTCACCACTGGTAGGAGACCACATGGGGTTTGTTACATGTTAAGTTGGTGACTCTGGAGTTGTGGTTACTGGGGAGCTGTGCACTACTTGCCCAAGGGGCAGAGAGATCCTTCTGTGAATGACAGAGTATGGACCCTGGTGGGGTTTCCACAAAGGGCTACAAAGATGCTGAGGGGGACTGGAGCATCTCTCTGAGGGGGAAAGGCTGAGGAAAAGAGCAGACTGAGGGGTGACCTCATCCATACTGATCAATACTTCAAAGGTGGGTATCAGAAGGATGGGGCCAGTCTGTCTTCAGCGGTGCCCACAGACAGCCCTGGGGGTAATGGACACAAACTGGACATAAGGTAACAAGTTCCATCTAAACATGAGGTGCCCAGAGACAGCCCTGGGGGTAATGGACACAAACTGAACATAAGGTAACAAGTTCCATCTAAACATGAGGTGCCCAGTGACAGCCCTGGGGGTTATGGGCACAAACTGAACATAAGGTAACAAGTCCCATCTAAACAAGAGGAACAACTTCAGAGCACTGGAGCAGGCTGCCCAGAGAGGTGATGGAGTCTCCATCTCTAGCAACGTTCCATATCCACCTGGATGTGGTCCTGTGTGACCTTCTCTCTGTGACCTGCCTTGGCAGAGGAGTTGGACTTGATCTCCAGAGGTCCCTTCTGTGATTCTGCCTCTCCTTTGACCATCACTTCTAGACACCAGGCAATGCCCTTGACAGACAGGTGGATTTTCAACTATTTAATTCCCAAGTGAAAGGAAACTCTCACAAACCATCTTCCATGCTGTAAAAAGGTGCCAGACACTGTAGCCATCAAAACACACTTGAATTCTTTAGTTCACATTAACCCCACCAGAAGGGCCCTTTCATGATCTTTCACACCAAGGCCCAAACTTCACACTGTGTTACTGCTCCTGGAGCTACTTTCTACCCCAACTTACTTGTAGGTAGGAATGTTCCAAAGTCCTTGCCATTTGTAAGTTTTCAAAGAAAGCCAAGACAGAGTCTTCATCCCACAGTAAATTCCTAATCCATTGCATAAGATCACATCCATTATCCACTGAAAGGAGAACAACAGTGATGCTGGGGAAGCAGCTCTAAAGCTTGTAAGATGACAACACTACAGGTAGGTGTAGATGTGGGGATGCTCTGAGTCACCAGGGCTGAACATCCCCAGGGGAGAGAGGGGCAGGAGAATGTCTCAGCTGCCCAAGCCTGCTCCAAGCAGAAATGTTCTACAGATGGCTGTGGATTCTCTTGCTGTACTCATTCTGCTACACACCAGACCTCTTCTCATTTAACATCAATTTCACTCTGTTAAAACTGAAAACCTTAGGAACACACCAAAACCCAATCTGAGCCTGTTCCCATGGGCTGGATTTTACTTTGCCCAATAACTTCACCTCCTCTTCAACCTGCAAGCTGCCTCCTGAAGAAATGACTTGTCTGCAGGCTCAGGATGTGAAACCAAAAAGAGGACTCCTCCCCATGCTCTGTGTCTTATTGCCAAGTGTTCATTCTGGAGATGGAGCTCTTGAGCTGACACAAATCTGCCTGTCCTCCAGCTGCAGAGCAGTGGAGCACTGAGTGTTAATTTCATACCAAGTTGGGGGTTGGGTTTTTTTTTTCCCTGAAGGCAGAACAGCTTTGCTTGATGTCTTATCCACAATGCATTTTCTTCTATAAAAAAAAACACTGCAAGCTTGGGAAAGATTTTGTACTTCAAGCAAGAACAAAACCAAGCTAAACCCAACTAAGAATCAAAGCTGTGTGCCCTGGATGTGGCTAATTCTGATTGCTTTGGGAACCAATGTACCTTTCACAGAAAAATAGAAGCAAGAGAAGTGTGTCACTTTAAGCTACAGAGCTCCTTTATTCCACAGAGAAACTAGACCTGTTCCCTCTGGCCTCAGAAGCCAGACAGCAGCAGTACTTTAGGAGAAGAATGTCTACATCTTGTCCTGTGCAAAGCCCATTGAGTAGGGCCAAATGTTTCTCTTTTAAAACCCTTTTATAAACCACAATAGAAACCCTAAACACAGTGAGTGTTTTGGAGAAAAGTGAAGATCCATTTGGGACACAAACTGCACTGAGTCTGGGTTCTGGTTTGCAACAGACAAGAAGAAAAATCACCAGCTGAGACTTTAGCAAGTTTCACTTTTCTCTTAGTTTCAGATTGCATGGTCTGTACCATCACCAGGTAATTTGAAAGCATTAGGGTAGAGCTTTAGATTCTTTCTCTGGTGTGAAATGAGCCAAGGCAAATATTGAACCACGTGCAACTGCTTTGAAAACCCTGCAAAACAATACAAGGGAGTGACAATGGACTGCAAAGTCAACAAGGAGAAGCAGGGAAGCTGCTGAGCTGGAGCAGTCACACAGCCCTCTGGCCACAAGCACGAGAGATAATTCAGTCCTCACCACTCCCTTTACTACCTGCACCTCCCTTGGACAAGGAGGCCATGATGTGGGCAGTACATACATGATCCCACCAGCATTCACTGAAGTTTGGAAGCTGGTGCTCCAGGCTGTACTCCAGGAACTCAAACATCACACTGATGATCATACACATCCACCAGTCTCGAATCATCAGCGTCTGTGGAGAGGGAGAGAAGAAGTCCTTCCAATATCCATAACCATTGCACTGCAGTGGCACTAAATCATTAGTTACTGAACCCAGCAAACCACAGTTGCTACAAAACATTCCCCAAATGAAGTCTTGCACACCAGCCTGAGCAGAACCAGACACCACTTACACTAAAGCCCTTTGGAGACTCAAACAAAGGAGAACTCCATCAATACTGAGGAGACACAGCTCACAGTTAGAGGTTAGGAAGTGTATGGAAAAAAATATTCCCTCCAGTAACCATAATGTAAGATTACACAGCTCACATCTAGAGGTTAGGAAGTGTATGGACAAAATATTCCCTTCAGTAACCATAATGTAAGATTATACAGCTCACATCTAGAGGTTAGGAAGTGTATGGCAAAAATATTCCCTCCAGTAACCATAATGTAAGATTATACAGCTCACATCTAGAGGTTAGGAAGTGTATGGCAAAAATATTCCCTCCAGTAACCATAATGTGATCTGTGTAATCTTACATTTAGAGGTTAGGAAGTGTATGGAAAAAATATTCCCTTCAGTAACCATAATGTAAGATTACACAGCTCACATTTAGAGGTTAGGAAGTGTATGGAAAAAAAATATTCCCATAATATAAGATAAAGCTCACCAAAGCCCTGAAGGGTTAGTTTCTGCAGCTGAGCATCTTGTCTCCAGTACCCAGAAAGGGCTCTGGAGGCTTCTGACAATCTAATTTTTAGGATGTGATCATCCAGTAAAGCCAAATGCTCACAGGTCTCTAAACCTATCAAGTATGAAGCACAAAGACAAGGCAGACAGTGAAGAAAACAATGAGACTGATGTTATTACATGAAAGAATAAAGCAGCTGAGATGGGCTTCAGAAGGAACCAAGTTAAATGAACAGAATTACTGCTTGACCACCACAGCAGCACTGCTCTAGTGCTGCTCAGAAAGGCCTTTCAGAGTCTGCTAAATGAATCATAGAATGGTAAGGTTGGAAGGGACCTCAAGGATCAGCCAGTTCNTTCCCCTTGTCCTGGCATTCCCAGACCTTGTCAGTAGTCCCTCCCCAGCCTTCCTGGAGCCCCCTTCAGATCCTGGAAGGCTACTCTAAGGTCTCCTGGAAGCCTTCTCTTCTCCAGGCTGCACAGCCCCAACTCTCTCAGCCTGTCCTCACAGCAGAGCTGCTGCAGCCCTCTGATCATCTTCGTGGCCTCCTCTGGACAAATGCAAACTTTTAAAGTCACCTGTGCTAAATCTCAGCCCTGACCCTGCAGGGACACCCAAGTCAGCCAGCAGCTTGCCAGGATGAGCAGAAGAGCAGCATCTCCTTCCCCACTCAGCAGAAGGATTCAGCTGGGCTGCAGCACTAGAACACATCTATCACCTGGCACAAGGCATCTCTGCTGACAGTTTTATTTCATATGTGAAGCAGGTCACAGAGAGGCCACACACCAAGTCTGCTGCATCCTCAGCTGCCTTGGTGCAGGGTGGCAGCCCTAAAAGTGCCAGTATTGATCCTGCAAGAGTAAAGGCAGCTTAGCACTGGCCACCTCACCCAGAAGAGGGGGAAAAATACAAGCTAGGCATCAGCACAGGTTAGTCTGACAGCAGATGAGCCAAATGACTCCACAGCAGACGAGGCAGCCCAGGATGATTTCTGACTTGATTCTCAGTATTGCCCTTCTGCTGCTTTGAGACACAGCTTTAGAGCCTGCTGCTCCAAGGAACAGCCCAAACACATGCTCATCTCTCTTCATAAAGAGGAGACACTCAACTTTCAGCTTTTTATAGCAAAAAAGATGCTAACTGACAGCAGAAGAACTAGAGCAGCCAGTGTGTCTCAAGCTTAGCAGTCTGGAGCCCTTCAGATGAGGCTGCAGGCTGGCAAGCTGGTGTATCACCCCCTGCATCTCTGCAGGAGCAGGTTCTTTGATCAAAACACCTTCTTCCAGATCAAGACAGACAATAGATTGAGTAGACAGGCACTCTAACTCCTCAGGATGTGTTGCTGCTTCCCCCCCCCCCCCCATCTTGTCACCAGGTTCTCACTACTTGGGCATATTTCCTCAGTCTGACATTCTTTGTAACAACAAATACAGCCTGGAACTGAAATGCTGTTCTGCTGTTTACCTTTCTAATACAATTTTCTTGTGTGAAGAAGGTCCAAGTTTCCTCAAATTGACAATTCTGAACACAGCCAAGTCAGCACCAAGCTGATTTGAAGTCTTGTAGGTAAAAATGTAAGCAAGGTGCAAAGGGCAAAATAAAGTTAGTCACTAAGTTGCTCAGGGCTAAAAAAGGAGCTAATATTTAGACCAAAATAATCACATGTTGAATTCATTTTGCCAGAGACAAGCACAACTGGAATTCCTTCTACAGCTGGTTGGTGTTGACTAAAAAGTAAAGAGAATTAAAGCACTGGATGTTGTCACTGGACAAAGTCTGCCTTAGAGCAGTGGTAGGTATCAGCCTGCCTCTGTGCTGGGGTACCAGCAGACTGCACAGCTCCTCTGAAGGTTCTCCTCCCCACACTCCACTTCCAAAGCTCACTCCAGTATTTATTGTGCAGCAGCAGTAAAGGTTTCCACTTTCACTGATCTGACCTCAGAGTTATGGTGGAGGATGGAGCTTGTCAATGCAGCACAGCTCCAGGCTGGGTGGGGAATGGCTGAGAGCAGCCCTGAGGAACAGGCCCTGGGGGTCTGGGCTGATGAAAAGCTCAAGATGAGGCTGCAGTGTGAGTGCAGCCCAGACAGCAACTGTGTGCTGGGCTGCAGCAAGAGCAGTGTGGGCAGCAGGGCAAGGGAGGGGATTCTGCCCCTTTGCTCTGCTCTCCTCAGACCCCAGCTGCAGTCCTGTGTGCAGTTCTGGAGCCCCCAGCACAGGAAGGACATGGAAGTGTTGGAGCCAGTCCAGAGGAGGCCATGAAGATGCTGAGAGGGCTGCAGCAGCTCTGCTGTGAGGACAGGCTGAGAGAGTTGGGGCTCTGCAGCCTGGAGAGGAGAAGGGTTCCAGAAGGCCTTAGAGTAGCCTTCCAGGATCTGAAGGGGGCCTACAGGAAGGCTGGGGAGGGACTATTGACAAGGGCTTGCAGTGACAGGACAAGGGGAATGGGTTTGAAGTGGCAGAGGGGAGATTGAAAGTGGATGTTAGGAGGAAGTTGTTTGCAGTGAGGGTGGTGAGACACTGGCACAGGTTGCCCAGGGAGGTTATGGAGCACAGAAGCACAGAATGTGATCTTTGATCACATTCTGTGCTTCTGTGCTCCACAACCTCCCTGGAGGTGTTCAAGGCCAGGTTGGAGGAGGCCTTGAGTGACCTGTACTAGTGGGAGGTGTCCCTGCCTATGGCAGGGGGTTGGAACTAGATGATCCTTGAGGTCCTTTCCAACCTTCCCATTCTATGATTCTATGACCTTGAGAAAGAAATGAGGTGACTCAGCATGGTCAGGGAAAAGGAGGGGAAAAAGAAAAGCTCTTTGTGATCAGAAAGGGTTGGTTTAGTCCACAGGTGACTGCCTAAGACAGCTGATTGGCAATGCTAAAGAGACACAGTCCAGCACTGTGACAGAAAGGTGACTGAAGATCTTCTTACCTTCAGGTACCAGCCAAAGAAGTGAGCAGGAACAAAGCCATCCAGTTTGTCCTAGAACCCAAGAAGAGTGTAGGTCAGTTGGCACTAGCAGCAACAGCCTGCTCCCAAGGTTTGCTGCTTCCCCAGGAAAAATGCAGCAGCAAACTTCAGATGTTTCACACAAACCCCAGATGCATTTCACCAGTTCCCTTCTTCTCGAGCACAGGGAATAAAATTATCTGTCACACCAAGTCAGCAATTTAAGGGCAGAAATTGGAATTAGGACAAAGCAGAGAGACCATTCCTTGCCTTCCAAGGGGACAGAAGCAGAATATGTTCCAGCCACAGCAAGAACATGCATTTATTTCTTCATCAGGCCTGCATTTAGTAGAGCTTCTTAAATCTTATCAGCCCTGCCACCACAAGTCCCTGGGCAGAGAGGGCTTTTTCTCCTCCTATCTTTGGTACAGAGCTAGAAAGGGGCAGCTGTAATTGTCCTCTTGTTCCTGAGGCACTGAAGATTCTTCCATGGCAGACCCAAAGTGCTCCTCACTACACAAGCACTGACAGTTCTCTTCAATAAGTGAGCTGTAAATAACCAAAATTTCTTTGCCCTTGAATCTGAAGCCTTCTGTTTGGCAGCAAGGAGCAATAACCTGATGGTTTCTGCTGGTCAGGAAAGTGCAGCTTAGAGAGTGCTGGGAAACATGCAGCTTGTGAACTGTGTGTTCAGGGTGGCTGTGAGCAGAAGATTCTTTAAGCACACAAACCCAGACTCCTAGGGGGAAGGGTTTATGTCAAGAATCTGAGAAAGGAGGACTGGCAAGCAGTTTACCCTCTCTCCTGGGCTCTGTAATTAGGATACAGAGCCACATCTCCATCTGATCAACAGGAAAGATCAAGAGAGGAGACATAAAGAAGCTGAAAGTCAGCCATAACCTGTCCTCTTGTTCAACACTCAGAAGGGCTGCACCTTGAAGAGTTCAGTTAAACAACTTTAGTCAGACTCACCAGCCAGTAACTCAGTTTCTTACCCAGATGTTGTGGAAGGGATCAGTTGCATTGCCAGGATCATAAATAAGGCAGTTGCCTCCGTAGTCTCTTTCTGGCAAAGGCACCCCCAGGTGTGGGTCAATGTACTTCATGAACTGTCTGCCATCTTGCACAGTCTGTGAGGGGAACACAAAGCCTGGGTGTCTCTCTTAGCTGGGTGTCTCTCTTAGCAAGTATCAATGCACAGAAAAGACAGAGGGGAATTGAAATCAGCCCAGACAGCAACTGTGTGCTGGGCTGCAGCAAGAGCAGTGTGGGCAGCAGGGCAAGGGAGGGGATCCTGCCCCTTTGCTCTGCTCTCCTCAGACCCCACCTGCAGTCCTGTGTGCAGTTCTGGAGCCCCCAGCACAGGAAGGACATGGAAGTGTTGGACCAGGTCCAGAGGAAGCCACCAAGATGCTCAGAGGGTTGCAGATATTAAAAGGCTACTCCAAGGTCTCCTGGAAGCCTTCTCTTCTCCAGGCTGCAGAGCCCCAACTCTCTCAGCCTGTCCTCACAGCAGAGCTGCTGCAGCCCTCTGAGCATCTTTGTGGCCTCCTCTGGCCTTAAACACCTTTAGGGATGGGGCCTCAACCACCTCCCTGGGCAACCTGTTTCAGGGTCTCACCACCCTCATGGTGGAGAACTTCTTCCTAACATCCAGTCCAAATGTACCCATTTCTAGCATCTCTAATTCCATCATTTTTCTTCAACCTACAAGTCTCATGCAACAGCAGAACAATTCCAAGGCTTCACACAACTGAAAAGCATCTCCTGTAGTCAGTGAAGAACACAAAAGATTTTATATTCACACTAAATTGGCTTTTAGTAGTTAGAGGTTCAAGTCACTTACCTGAAAGAGTATGAAGATGAGGAAGAGCTCATACACAACACTGACACACAGCCAAAACCTCCAGTAAGCTACAGAAACAGACCAAGGGGACCAAGGGTTAGCAAGTGTCTGCTGTTTGCTTGGACAATCAGTCCTTTACTCTGATCTCATTTCAGGAAGGGAGGCTCCCAGTAGGAGAATCAGGAGAGCTCAGCACTGGAGTGTTCCCCATCCTCTGTATAAGACCCAGCCAGAGAGGCTGCTCTGCAGTTAGGCAGCACTGGGAAGGCAACAGCCTGGGTCTGTGAGGGTGGACCAGGAACACCTCAATCCAATGGACTAAATCAGGAGGACTGACAGGTGCCACCCTCAACATTTTCCAGCAGTGCATGGAAGAGAACTATACATCCTTCTTGACTCACTTGACCTGACCAACTTTGGTTTTCCCAGCCCTGCCATGGCTACCACACCTTCTGAGTCCTGCTAAACCAGGCAGTAGTCTTGAGGGAGTCACTCCTTCTGCAAATCCATCTTTTCCCCCTGAAGGCAAGGGCAAAAAGTGTTTCACAAGACCAAAGCCATTTCCACCTTCACTAGGAATGAACTAAGCAAAAGGTTTAGCAGGTGCAACATCCATGAGATCATCTGAAACTCTTCACAGTAAGATGAATATAATGAAACCTTCAGCTGCCCCAGAGCCTGCAGTCTCTTTTTTCCCCCCTCCCATGATGTGTCATTACAGCTCTTCTCACACCTAAGCACCAGCAGACTCTACACAAATTAAAGTATTCATGTGTTCAGCTCCATCATATAATCATGGCATGGTCTGGGTTGGAAGGGAGCTTAAAGATCATCCAGTTCCAACCCTCTGACATGGGCAGAGATTCCTCCTACTAGACCTGGTTAATCAGGGCCACATCCAACCTGGCTTTGACCACATCATCATCACCTCAGTCCTTCCTAGAGACTCAGTCTTTGGGTAAAAGGCTCTCTGACTGTCCTGGCCACATGTGGTGTGGTCCAGGAGCTGTGTTCATGCTCCTAATTCATCCTACTCCACCCTGAGACTGGTTTGGTTTCTGTTCCATAAAGTGGGCTCTGAAATCTCAGCCAGTGGTTTTGGGCCACAGGTCAGAGCAGAGCCAGAGTGCTCCAGCACTTCCTAACCACAGCCAGAAGCTTGCACAAGGTCACTCAGCCAAACCTGACTTGCTCCAAGTGGATACTGCAACCTGCAGCCACGTCACAGCCTAATCACCCTGGAATGACTTTAATAGGCTTTCCTTCAGGTGCTTCCTGTTTACCCTCAGATAGCAGAGCTCTCCTTCCATGGGAACATCTTGGTGGTGAGTAGAATTGCAGTGGGGCAAAGAGGAACCAAGAGAGTTGTTCTCAGGTTGAGTGGATGGATGGATCCCACCTGCCTGAATGTGGTTTGCCATGAAGTGAGGAGACCAAAAGCCTTCAAGCCTGATCTGAGCATTTGTCTCTATTAACTCCAAGGCAGCTTAGGTAGGTTAATGGTAAAAGCAGGACCACAACAGGTCCTGTGGTAAATGCAGGACCTAGAACACTGCAAACATGTTTGGTGATCAGCTTAGAACCCAGAATCAACCAGCAACAGTGCTGCAGAGCTGCTCAGAGGCTCATTTATCCCCTGAAACAAAAATAAATGTGGTCTTTGCCCAGCCCAGCATCAAGGAGGAAAACAAAACCATAAAACAGTCAATTAAAAAAAAAAAAAAAAAAAAAAAAAAAAAACAAAAAAAAAAAAAAAAAAAAAAAAAAAAAAAAAAACACCA
>WBNM01036184.1:0-14254 GCA_013399055.1 Ramphastos sulfuratus | reverse complement strand
CCCCCCCCCCCCCCCCCCCCAAATATTCCTCCTTTATTGCCTTTGCATGTTGCAGGAAAGAAAAAGGCACTCAAATGTCAGCTTATGGGTTTAAAGTGGCAGAGGGGAGATTGAAAGTGGATGTTAGGAGGAAGTTGTTTGCAGTGAGGGTGGTGAGACACTGGCACAGGTTGAGGGTGGTGAGACACTGGCACAGGTTGAGGGTGGTGAGACACTGGCACAGGTTGAGGGTGGTGAGACACTGGCACAGGTTGAGGGTGGTGAGACACTGGCACAGGTTGAGGGTGGTGAGACACTGGCACAGGTTGAGGGTGGTGAGACACTGGCACAGGTTGAGGGTGGTGAGACACTGGCACAGGTTGAGGGTGGTGAGACACTGGCNCCTCCCTGGAGGTGTTCAAGGCCAGGCTGGACAAGGCCTTGAGTGACCTGTACTAGTGGGAGGTGTCCCTGCCTATGGCAGGAGGTTGGAACTAGATGATCCTTGAGGTCCCTTCCAACCTTCCCATTCTATGATTCTAAACAGATGTAAATACAAATCTTAGTTACAGATACCAGCCCCCAAGATCCCAGAGGCTCTAATTTGGGCTGCTGTGCATCATTTATCCTGATAATGTACTGCACCAATCCAGCCTCTCCCCCTGCTCTCAGCTGCTTCTGGAAGCAGTCAGATGAAACACTTTTAGAGGGCAAAGACAAAAGCCCCACATGCCTCCTTATTGCTTTAGCTAGTCCAGGAGACACACAAGAGCAGGCAGCACAGGAATTTGTGTGCTTCAATTCAATGCTAAGCACCTGCTGCAGCTCACAGGCAGTCTGGCACCTCTCAGCAAGAGCCTGGAAACAAAGGAAGTTTAGCTGCCTGCAAGTGCATTCAGGCTTTGCACCTAAGCACAGGAACACTGCTTCACTGTCAGTGTGCAGGAGCTGGAAATAAAGAAGCATGACAGCTAGAGACACTGCTCATTGGTAACAAACTGCTCCTGTTCATTAAAGCAGGTAACAGTTCCCATGGAATATCTGCAGAGTGACAGCCTCACAGGGGCCAAAATTCTGCACCAAAACACACAACAGCTCTGTGAAAGGACTGCAAAAAGATCTCAGGTTGGGATAAGGTATTTTAAGTTGTGGACGCAAAGAATTTAAACCATTCTGTGGAAATTAGAGTCATGGATATAGTTGTGATGTTGTGGGCATCTTACTCCTGCTCTGAAATGCCTCTTTTTGTTCAAACACACTCCAAGAGCCACATCAAATTGATCAGGAGCAGTGAGATGCTGCAGGAGATGCATGGATGCTAAAACAGGTAGGAACAAAGTGGCTGGGACATGAATTGAGCTGGAATCCTTAGAGGTGCTAAACTTGGCCTAGCACTGACCTCAGGGTGCTCAGAAAAGAGATTCTACTGAGAAGACTCCAGGGAGCTGCTTTCCAATACCTAAAGGAATCCTACAGGAAGGCTGGAGAGGGACTTTTCATAAGGATATCTAGAGACAGGACAAGGGGGGATGGGTTTTAAGCTGGAGGGAGAATAGGTTTAGGCTGGATCTTAGAAAGAAGTTCTTCAGTACAAGGGTGGTGAGACTCTGGAATAGGCTTGCCCAGAAAGGCTGTGGATGCTTCTTCCCTGGGGGTGTTCAAGGCCAGGCTGGATGAGGCCTTGAGCAACTGAATGTAGTTGAGAGACTTCCCTGCTCATGGCAGAGAGGTTGGAGTAGATAATTTTTGAGGTCCCTTCCAACCTAAGCCATCCTATGAGACCATTTGAGAGCTCACTGAAAACTGACCCAACATGAGCATGCTGAACACCACAGCCACCAAGGCCAAGGCAGAGGTGAAGCTTAGTAAAGCCATAGAATGGTAAGGTTGGAAGGGACCTCAAAGATCATCTAGTTCCAAACCCCTGCCACAGGCACGGACACCTCCCACTAGTACAGGTCACTCAAGGCCTCCTCCAACCTGGCCTTGAACACCTCCAGGGAGGTTGTGGAGCACAGAATCACCCAACGTGATCTTTGATCACGTTGGGTGATTCTGTGCTCCACAACCTCCCTGGGCAACCTGTGCCAGTGTCTCAACAGGTCCCACAGGACCTGTGTGTTAGATCTGTGTTGATCTTCAGCTTGGCACAAGCTTGGGTTGACTTAGTGACTACTTGAGAGTTGGGCATGGTGCTTGAGTGAGTAAGGCTGCAGCACGAGTGGACACAGAGGGACCCTTCCAAACCAACACCAAACCCCAATATGTGCATGACCACATTCAGTTCTCAGGATGCTGCTTTTCAAGTCTTTCTCATCTAGATGCTGCAGGCAGAGGTGCAGAAGTGATCAAAGAGCATTGGCTGCCTGGTGTGATGCTGAGCACATTATTCCCTGCATGGAGCTGCAGAAAGCAACTCCTATTTCATGCAAGAAAGACTGATCTGCTGCTCAATCTCCTCTGGCTTTGCTCTCACTAAAGCTGTGAAGGCTCTGATCTCAATAATAAGATGTTCCACTGAGTCACCTCAGCTCTGTATCATCCCCTGTCAATGTGTCATCACTTCTCTTTCAGCTTTTCCCCTTCCTTGTTTGGCACTGCCATCCTGGAGGCCATTCCCCACCCATCCATTCCCCAGACTCATTAGAACTGGGAATAAAATGGCATTTTTGTTCAACCCAAAGCCTCATGGAAAGCTTCCCAGCTCCAGCCAGGGCACTGTGTACCAACTTGTTCCATCTCACCCCCACACATGCAAACACAACCCTGATGTGTGAGTGTGAATTATTCTGTGAGCTATTGTGTAACGGAGAGGAACCACCAAGATTATCTCAGGAAATATCCCAATTCCTGCACCTCCACCACAATGAATGCTATATCCTGAGGCACTTAAAATAAGAGGAAAAAATAAGGGGAAAAAAAAAAAGTAGGAAGAAACCCTGTAACAGCAAAAGGAAAAACACAGCTTGATGAAATTCAACAAGGCCAAGGGCAAGGTCCTGGATAGGCACAATCCTAAGCACAATTCCAGGCTGGGAGGGGAAGGGCTGAGACCNGCCCAGGGAGGTTGTGGTTGCTCCCTCCCTGAAGGTGTTCAAGGCCAGGTTGGAGGAGGCCTTGAGTAACCTGTACTAGTGGGAGGTGTCCCTGCCTATGGCAGGGGGTTGGAACTAGATGATCCTTGAGGTCTCTTCCAACCTTCCCATTCTATGATTCTCAAGGCAATTTTCAAGAGCAAAAAATGATCTGTGCTGAAATCCTGAACAGGATTGTACAAAGAGCACTCAGGTCACAAAAATATAGTCACATATTAAGAAATTTAGCAAGTCAGGTTAAGAAAGAGGCAGGATCACTGCCAAAGAAACACAGCCAGAACTTGGAGGCTTTAGGGAGTTTTGTATTTTGTTGTAAATCACACAGACAGCAGCCACAGTCTGACAGGGAGTGACACTAAACTGCTTAGAACTTAAACTCAACGACCAGCACCAAAGGAGCTTAGAGACTTAGGTTTGGTTTTGTCACTTTCTAAGGGTTCAGACACTTAAATGCAGAGGTGATTTGAGGTGCCTTATCCAGGAGGTGACTTGCTCATAGTCCCCCTTTTCTAACACACACCCTCTAGAGACCCTTTCTCACACCTTTACCTCTTTGTGTTGTAGGCTGTGTCTTGAGGGGTTTCTTCCAGCAAGGTGACGTAGCCCAGCGCACAGGTGAGGATGAACAAGACTGTTAAGGTGTGAGCTCTCCTAAAATTCAGAACAGAAAATGGGCATCAGACAGCTGAACACTTTGCATCTTCACCTGTCACTGAAGCCTCAGCAAGTCTGATACACACAGGTGGGGCAGCAATCCCAGAGAAGCTCAGCAGAGACAAGGGAACTTCCAGAGCTGCTAAATTCAGGGATCAGGCCATTGCCCACCACCAGGATGGGCCTTGCTTACTTCCCCCTCCCAGTGCTTTTGAGCCAAGGGAAGACTTGGACAAACACCTGCCAAGTGAACAGCATCAACATGAAAAGAATGAGCTCTGTGCTAACACTTGGATCTGAAAACCTCCAGATTCCTCTCCCAGTTTGTCAGGTGTATTCTGAAGGGTGCTGCTGCAGAGCTTGGTTTCAAAGCCCACTAACAAAACCACATCCCCAGACACAGGAACCAGACATTACAGGGAAAAAAATGGCACTCAAATGAAAAACATCTCTGAACAAGACCAGCTGCCATTGCAAGAATTAGGATGCTGCCTCTAGGTGCCTCATTTCTCCTGGTTTCACTCCATCCTAGCTCTGCAGAGAAGGTAGGGAATGATGGACTGGACACAGCCACCCCTGTGGCCAAGAGGCTTCTCCTGGAACAACCATGCCAGCAAAGCCTCACAGTAAAGCACAGCTGCAATGTGTGCCCTTGCTGGTGTGACACACTGGTACAGGCAGCACATCATCAGTGCCCATGGAGCCACAAGTTCTCACCTCCCCATCCAGGAGTCCTGCTGGTTTCACTGGTTTGGGTAAAGCAGCTGCATGGGAGAGCAAAGCCCAGCAGACACAGGCAGGACTGGGAGCTGCCTGCAGCTGGCTGACACACACACCCCAAACGATTAAGAATATTCCTGCACTGCTCTGTCTGCATTTTGGATTGTTTAAAGGTGAAAATTCCTTCCCTAATGAGAAGCCACTTATTGTTTTCAGTGTAAAGCTCATCTGACCTCAGCTGGCAAGCAAGGGCAAAATCATAAAGCCAGGAATTCTGTTTCAGGACTACATCACACCTCTGAAGGCAGCCAATTCGAATAACCCAGGTACAGAGAATCAATCTTAGAGCCCAGGAAAGCTGTGGGTGAAAATGAGTCTGTGTGACAAGGATTTGTACATGCTGGCTCTTTTCCTGTTACAGCCTAACAGACACTAACATTACACTTCCTTTTTATGCCAAAAGACCAAAGTTTGTGTATATCCAAGCTGCACAGGTCATGATGAACCAGAGATCAGGAATTTCTAAGTCCACTGACCTGGCCATGAATATCAAATCCATTCAACTACCCAAACCTCCTCTCAAAGTTAAGGTAGGAGTCACTCTGAGCCACAATTTCACCCTAATCCAAACCCCAGCAACTTCTCACAGCATCCTGCTAATCCCACTGGCAAACACAGGCAATACCTCATAAGCAGATGCAATCCTCTTCTGCCCCTGCTTGCAAGGCTCCTGGTGTTTACCACTGCCCTTCCTTCAGCCCAGGGCACACAGACTGACCCACTCCAGGGCAGACCCAACGAGGAGGAGCAGGGAGGATTTGACAGATCAGGAAGGAATCAGCATGCCAAAGCCCCACACCAAGGCTTGGCAGCAGCCAGCCTCCTGCTCCAGGAGGCCAGCCCCAGGTGATTCACAGCCCATACCTCAGCCCCACTTCACAGCCACGTGGTGTAGGGCTGATTTTGCAACCTACAGGAGTTTAAAAAAGTAAAAATACAGCCCTGTCAAAGGTGGGGTGCAGCAATAAATCCTCTGAATCACTGAAGTCAGACCATGGCCCTGATCACTGCATTTATATATGCACAGAATTAATACCCAAACCCCCATCTTTTGATCACAGGACAAGGTGACATCAGCTGCAGGGCTGTGCATTTGATTTTATGCCTTATCATTTACTTGTTTGCAGCTAATATCCAAGAGGCTACTAAAATAACTCCAGAAAAGCTGTCTGTCACCTTGCCTTTGCACCCTCTGAACACCTGGATTTATTTTTTTTTTCCAGCACACTGAGTGTTGTGCAAAATTGGCAACAACTCAGTTACTGGCATGTCCTCTTATTGGAGAAAGTTCCCTGCCAGAGAAACAAATGTTCTAGTTTCCTCCAGCCCTGTGGGGAGCTCGTAGCAAAGTGAAGAGTCAGCATTTGAGAGCCTCACACTCTGTTTTTGGTTCATTTTTGGTGACACAAGCATCAAATGGAAAGCCTGCAAGCTCCTACCTAATGGGAAATAAGCAGCTCTACACTTTATCATTCCCCTTTTAGCTCAGTTTTCATTTCCAACCAAAGCCAGATCTTCTCACACCAAGCTTTTGAGATGGTTAGTCATGAAAAGTGAGTTTTCAGTCTAGCATGGAATCCAAGAAGCCAGGATGAAAGACTTCCAGGCTTGGTTTGTCTTTTGGAAAGAGTCATTTGGCAGCTCTGAGCAGAAAAGCAGTGACACAAGTGATGGCAGCTGCTAGAGGTAGCAGAGCATCCCACAAACCTACCTGTCACAGCCAAAAAAATGAAGCATGCAAACAGATTGACTGTCCACAGCCTGTTTGAAAAAAAAAAAACACACCAAAAAAACCACCAAACAAACCATGAAGCATTTACCACACAGAGAAGAGTGAAGGAAGTTCAGCCAGGATGAACTACAGCCCATAAAGAGGAATTATTTCAGCCTCCACACACCCAGAGAACACAGCAAGAGGAAGCCAGCAGAGCTAAGAGCATGCCAGCAAGGTAAGCAGCAGAGGAATTATGCAGGAAGGCTTATGTGCTCCTGGCCTGGAGCTGGGGAGACTGCAAACAGCTCAGCAGAATCCATGGAATTACACAGGAGCCTGGGCAGTGCCCCAGCAGCAAGGGGGCAAAGGAGGGTTTGTGTCCAAGCCTGGGAAAGCAGTGTCCAGAAGCAGATCAGGTACAGCAGGAAGGTCAAGGAGAATTTGCAGCAGCTCCCAAACTACTGCCAAGCTGCTAGATGGAACAGATTCTTTCTCTGGACACATCTGCCTGACTTCCTGCACCTCAGGTCTGTCTCTTTCCCCATTTCAGTGAAATCATTCCAGTTTTGCTCTCACAAAACACACTTGCCCTGTAACTCAGTTAAACACCCAGGGAGAGCAGCACCAATCCCCACACCACTCCTGCACTGCAGCTTCCAAACTGGGGGATTTTCCCAGCAGCAGGATCAACTTTGACTCCAGCTTCTTTTTAATTCTGTCACTTTTAGAAACTGCAAGACTTAAAGCAAATTACTACCAGAGCTTTTATTTTGCAAATGAGGTGTATGACCAAAACTGACCTAAGGGAACTTTTGGAGCAGCTCCCAGGATGGAGGGAGGAACACCCCACAGGGTGGGCATCGATGACCTCATTCCATCTCCAGCACAAACTGAAATCAGGTGAGGTGAGCAGGACCACACCTTTATTGCTCTTGTTTGTTTTAAATGATGCAACAGCTGCATTAAAGCAAATAATTGGGAACAACATGCAAAGGATGCATTGATTCACCTTTTTATCAGTTCTCCAAGTGACACAAAATTCCAGAAAGCAGCCAGTAGGGCTGGGAAGATGCTGCAGGGACTGTGAGGAGGAAAGGCTGAGAGCCCTGAGGCTGTTGAGCAGCCCCAGAGGGGATTTGATCAATGCTCACCAAGAGATAAAGAGTTGGGGACAAGAGGACTGGGCCAGACTCTTGTCAGTGGTGCCCAGTGACAGGATAAGGGACAATGAGCACAAACTGGAAGCCAGGAGGCTTCAGCCAAACATCAGGAGAAACTTGGTTGGTGTGAGGGTGCTGGAGCCCTGGAGCAGGCTGCCCAGAGAGGTTGTGGAGTCTCCTTCTCTGGACAGACTCCAAAGATACTTAAACACTGTCACCCTGGACAACCTGCTGTGGGTNGAGCATCTCTGTGGTGATCACACTTTGTGTGCGACGCTGTCCAAAAGCTCCAAGCACCTACAGCTGTAACACAACAGGACTGTGGGTTTGATGTTGGTTGTGGTGGTTAAAAAAAAAAAAACAAAAAATCTGTTTGAACCCCCAGAGAATATCCAAAAGTGCCTGTTCTTAGAGCAGTAACAAGGCTTGGGGACAGCTATAAAGGTATGCAATGCTGATTAAATTTCTGCATGTACTTGTGACACTCTAAAATAGTAACCTACCTCTTCCTTGCCACAAGCTGGTGCCTCTCAGAAGCACAGGAACACAACTCCCCACCCTCCCCAAGAGGGATCAGTCTCTCTTCCATGGAGATGTTCCTGTGCTGGTCATCAGGAAATATTTCCCAAATAAACACCAACTAAAATCACAGAAAAGAGGTTGAGGCTTCTGCAGCTGCTTGTCCTCACCTGCCACTGCTGTGATTTTTGCACCAAACAGGCTGAGTTAAATTAGCTGCTACAAAAGCTGTATTAACCCACAGGTTCTTAGAATCATAGAATGGTTAAGGTTGGAAGTGACCTCAAAGATCATCTAGTTGCAACCCCCTGCCATAGGCAGGGACACCTCCCACTAGTGCAGGTTGCTCAAGGCCTCATCCAACCTGGTCCTGAACACCTGCAGGGAGGTTGTGGAGCACAGAAGCACAGAATGGGATCAAAGATCACATTCTGTGCTCCACAACCTCCCTGGGCAACCTGTGCCAGTGTCTCACCATCCTCACTGCAAACTTCCTCCTAACATCCAGTTTCAATCTCCCCTCTTCTACCAACCACTTCCCTCTTCTTTCTTCTCTTCCACATTTAAACTCCCTGAGCTCCACAGGTATCTGCTGCCACACTATGACCTTAGTAACAAACATCACATCCACATGATGGCAATAAAGAATTGTTTAGTGTGTGAGACAGGAAAAAAAAACACACATCAATCACCCACAGAGGCCATTAAAGTTAATTATATTCAAGTCAAAGCAAGGCTTAGTAAAAGCAATTAACCCATAGAGTCACAATGTAATGTGGTGGCAAAGGGCTTATCTGGTACCTCCCAACACCTTCAAATCATGACAGGAAGCCTTCCTAGCAGATATGATGATGGGTAAATACAAGCTGGGAAATGTAGACAGGAATCTGGGGTAACAGAAATATTAGGAGTGGGGAAAAAAAACTCCAGTATGTAATGGGATGATCCCAGACTGGTAATTCAGGGTCAGGATGGGCTGATGTGGAAACACTCAACAGCACAGCAGCTTCTGCTGCCTTTCACTGGCTGCTGGGAAGGGGAAGTTCTCCTCTCCAATAAAGCTCTGCATACCTCTTTTTATCACAGGGCAGAGAGCAGTTTTCTACTTCACTCAGCTGTTTTGCTCCCCCCCCCCAGAAAGTCAGCCAGCTCCTCTTTTTCCAGCTTCAGTATCTTTAGGCATCTGTCATGGTCACTGCTCAGAGGTAGCTAAGTCCCAGTTTCTACTGGTATCACCTTTCCCCACACAGAAATAAGTGCCAATAACAGAAGCCTGAAGACAGAGGAGCACTGAGTCTTCTGCTGGTTACAGGAGCAGAGCCCAGAGGTGCTGTGGGAAGCTCTGCACGGGGATATTCCAACAAACAAATGAAACAAAGTGATATTTTTTTTTCCCTGATAGCTCAGTAAAAGTATCACATCTTGTGTGCTTCACACCCTTCCAAAAACAAAAGTCAAAATCTGAGCCACAAAGAGACCCTTTGTTTGCATTCAGAAAGCTGATTGTGCAAGCAGAGGGACAAGAAACAACCAAAGGTGTTGGGAACACGAGTGACCACCTTTGGCTGGCAGAGCAGCTTGCCAGGCAGGCTGGAGCAGCTCCAGCTCTCTGCCAGCAGGAATGGATGTTGGGAAATGAGCTCAGGGATAAAAGACAGAGTTGTTTCATAAAGCTCCTGCCTGCTTCCTTGCCTTGACAATTTCCCCATGACAGAAAGAACTGTCGAGGGACTGACCGAGCAGGTTCCCAAGAGGTCATTAAAACCAGTCTTGTTGGGTTTCATCTTATGGAGACTGAAGAACAGAACTACTCTACAGCACAGCACATGTTTTGGTTTTTTATTTCAGAGCTCAAGAATTAAAAAGAGCAGGCAGACAGCTTGAAGGTACCACCTTGCCCAAGGGTCACATTTGTAGCAAGAAAATTACCTTTGCAAACTGAGCTAGGTCTGGAACGACTTCTGGCCACGTCTACAAGTCCCAGATGGCTGAATTCTTCCCAAGTGAGCTGGAGGTGTGAGTAACTTTACCCCAGCTTCTGAGCTTCAGAGAGAAAAGCTTCTTCCCATACTTTTCCACATGGGCACCTACTCTTACATCTCTTGTTTTCTGCAACCACCTCTGTAGCAGACAGCACCAGGAAGGTACAAGAGTCAGGGGAAGGAAATCCTTTCCTTCTATAACTTTTATCCTCAGCACTGCCAGAGGATCTGGTTAACACACTCCATGCTGCCACGAGTGGGTCCAAAGGAAGCACAGGACAAACCCTGAGACTTCCACAAGCATTTAAGCTCCTGGCTGCCAGCGTAAGTGACCCACATTGCTAGGGAAAATAAAATAAATAGGTAAGGCACAACCTGACAGCACACTTGTCCCCACTGCCCTCCTGGAAGGGGCTTAGCTGAGATGGGAAGCTCCTGAAAGAACGGTGACACGTTGGGACTGCCAGAGGAACAATTCACCCAGACAAATTAGCTGCAGGTAAAGCTTTTATTTTAGGATGATGAGTGGCAGACTGCACACTGGCCCCACAACAGGAAAAAGGCACAAGAAGGTGAGATTATACAACAAAACCAGCAACAGGTGTTTTTAAAGCACTACAGAAGAGCTGGCAAGAGCCACCTTAACCAGGCAGTAAGGAAAGGAGAGCTTTACCCATTTTCCATTTATAAGAAGGCACTGCTCCTCAGACTTCAGCAGGATCCAGTTATTCAACCAGCCTACATCAGGCAACACTAACAGGTTCTCCCAGAAAGGTCCTCCTGCTGATGCTGTCCCTCAGTTACACTTGCATAGGTTAGGCTTCTGCAGAGACCACCCTGAGATCCAGCAGCATCTAAGTGTCTCTTTGCAGCTTGCACTGGCAGAAATGGCACCTAGAATCAGCAGCTTCACCTAGATCAACACTCTCTGCTTTGCCCAGATAGGCAGAGCAAGTGCCAAGTGCCCTCCCCTTCTGCTCTTTAATGTCAGACCCAAGCCAAATCACCTTGTCCTCAGCTCATGTTCCAAACCAGGGACTGGTGTCTTGGTTTCTTTAGCCAAGGAGGACGCACAAAGTAAAGCTATGGACATGTACACACATGTGCTGAAGGGGATTTCAGGAATAACCCCAGCAAAGGCAGGATTTAGAAATGCTTTTTCCTAGCTACAACCATGTCTCTTCCTGCCTCAGCAGCCTCAGACAGCCCTGGGTTCTGCACAGAGCATGCTGTGAAACCATTGCAAATCCCTGACTAGAACTTTAGTGTGACAGCTTCATCTTTCTGTTGGGATTACAGGAAAGAACATGGACAGAAGAGGCCTTACCCAAGCCTGAGGGAGGGGGAAGATGGGGGAGTAGCTTATATCAGCAATACTGATAAACCAGCCAGAAACAAGCATGGCATTTTGCCCACAGGCAGTGAGCTCCTGGAGTTCTACAGCATGCCCATAACCTGGAGCTAAGCTATAGCAACCTCATAACCCCTAAGCAGCAGGGAAGGGGAACTGGGAAAAGGAGAGAAGACTCACGGGCTGAAATGAGAACGATTTAAAGAAACAACAAAACTGAAATGAACATCAGTACAAAGTATATACACATTTATACTCAACCCTTCAGTGAACGCAGGGCGACACTACAGAGCAAAGCAGTCCTTGGGAGCAGAAGGAAGGAGGAGGGCAGCAGAAGAAAGGACCCAAGCCAGAGGTCCCCATCCTCAGCAAAGTTTCCCCTTGATACCGTGCGTGGTGTTGACGATCTGGGACACACCTGCAGGCAGCTCAGCTCGGCTGCCCTGGCTGACTGCAGCCTACCAGCAGCCTGCAGCCCGGAGCTGCGCGGTTCCATCGCAGCATAAACGGCACCTCCGAAACGCTCACCGTGCTGCTCGCCGGTGGGGTTCTGATCGAGAAGGGAGGTGCCGCTGCCCAAAGCCCGCTCGTTGGTAATTGCCAGGAGATAATTAGCAGCACCACAACAACGAGGCCTTCGTCTCCAGACACAGCCCCCGCTGCTCTCCGTTAGCACTGCTACCTCTGGTGGAGGAGTAGGAGCTCTGTGAGCCGCCCCTAAGGCACGGTACTCTTTCTCTCTCCTTCCAGAGCCCATTCCCTCAACAGCTCCACACGCACGGTCAAGCGGCGGAGGGGGATTCAAGGCTCCCACCGCCGCCGGCAGCCTCCGAGGCAGAGGACGAGGAAACAGGGGGGAAAGGGAGCTGCGCGGAGCCGGCAACCGCAGCTCAGTACAGCGGCTGGAAAACACCCCGGAGCGAGGGGCCGGCTCTCACCAGAAGAAGGTGTTGGTACCGTCGTCGTACACCTCGGACTCGGTGCTGCGGCGCAGGCCGGGGCTGTCCCTCTCAGCGCCGGGCAGCGTGGGCCGCTCTGTGGCGGCGGCGGGGCTGCCGCCGTTGGGCACGGGGGGCTGCTGCGGCGGCGGCTGCTGCTGCTGCTGCTGCTGCTGCTGCTGCTGCTGCTCCTCCAGAGCAGCCTTGCCCAGGGCCGCACTGGGGCCCCGCCGCTCGCCGCGCCTCATGGCGGCACCCCCAGTCTCACAGCCCCGCACGCTGGACCGGACCCCGCGCCCCGACGCGACCCCACGTAGGCGCGGAGCGCGCGGACGACGCAAGCGCAGAACGCGTCGGGGAGGGGCGGGGCAGAGGGCAGGGCGTCTCCTGTTGCCGTTGGCAACCGCCAGGGTACTGCTGCCATTGGTGGGTGAGAGTGCGGCGCCGCCTCGTGGGGCCCGGCTGCCATTGGTGGGTGAGAGTGCGGTGCCGCCTCGTGGGCCCGGCTGCCATTGGTGGGTGAGAGTGCGGCGCCGCCGCGCAAGCGCCCTCAACCGGTCGCAATTGGTCCAGCCGCCGCCTGTCCCCGCGAGCATCCCTTGTCTTGGCGGGCATCCCATGTCCTCTCTGGGGTCGTGATCCTCTCGGAGCTACCTTTGTGAGGACAAGCTCCCTTCTCCTTCAGGGGTTTTTGCACTGACATAG
Organism: Ramphastos sulfuratus; assembly: GCA_013399055.1. NCBI lineage: Eukaryota > Metazoa > Chordata > Aves > Piciformes > Ramphastidae > Ramphastos > Ramphastos sulfuratus. The sequence goes on along the minus strand of WBNM01036184.1, from coordinate 1,377 downwards.
AATCAGCTTGCTCGGAAGAGACTTTTAGGAGCCCAGCGTTGGGGATGATCAGAAAAACAGGGTGAATTCTAGGTCCCCTAGAAGTAGCTTCCCATGGCAGAAACCTAAGCTTTCAGGCACCACACGCAGAAAACACAAGCTCCGGTCTCAGGGGGAACAAAAAGCCCTATTTGGAAAGCGTGCTGTGACCACTGCTGGGCTGCCCAGTAACAGAGAGATGTGTCCACATCTGAGCACGTGTGCCTTGTACTAGAGAAAACAACTCGGGACCACAAGGATGCTGTAGTTACTGAAGGCTTTGATTGGTAGCTGTTAGTCAAAACTGGCAGAAATCCAGCTTTGCCAGAGACACCTACCATGCAAGATGGCCCCAGTGAAGAAGTTGGGTGCTGGTGTTCAGGTAGGCACATCCAGCAGTTCAGATCCCTGGCACTGCACTTGAAGGTGTCCCAGCCCCAACCTGGCAACATGGCTCCCCTTGGCAATGCCCTGCTCAACATGTCTAGTCTCTCTGACAGCATGAAGCCTCTGAGCAATACGAAGACCACCAGGCTTGGATGCTTGTAATGGCTCTTGCCATGTCACCAGACTCCTCTGGCAGAACTTCACTTGGAGGTCCCCTGCTGAAAGGCAGGATGTGAGATACTGGCAGAGCTGCCAGGATCACTGCNGCGACTCCACCACCTCCCTGGGCAGCCCATTCCAGTGCCAATCACTCTCTCTGGCAAGAACTTCTTCCTAACATCCAGCCTAGACCTCCCCTAGCACAACTTGAGGCTGTGTCCCCTCGCTCTGTTGCTGGTTGCCTGGGAGAAGATACTGACCCCCCATCTGGCTACAACCTCCCTTCAGGTAGCTGTAGACAGCAATGAGGTCTGCCCTTTGCCCATGCTGGGGCTTCCTGGGGACTCAGATCTCAGCCCTCTCATTCAAGGCCCTCCTCCTCTGGTCAAGGCCCTTCTACTCTGCTTCTCCAGCCCGGAGTGCTCCAGGACCTGCTCCAAGCTTGCCCTCGAGTACTAGAAAAAGTTGGCTGTGGCAGGTGTGAGATATGTACACTTGATTCATGTCAATGTGAAGCAATCTCAGGACAAAGAAAAAGAGATGTGTCTTTTGTTTGGCATAAATCGAGTTTCTTTGTAAAGTGCTGGTCTGTTGCTAGCTACAAGCGTTGAAAACATTCAACGCGCATGAGCCAAGTCCGGTTCATCCAGAGAACAGCTGAGGAAGACCACGAACTTCATCCCTGCGACCACGGAGAAGACCCCAGCGGGCCTAGAAAGCATGCGCATAGAGGTCCACGCCCATCTTGGCAGAGGGAATATAAACTGAAAAGAGAAATGGAGTGTTGTGTGTCGTTGGTGGGCGGAGACTCCC
>WBNM01036174.1:407-12314 GCA_013399055.1 Ramphastos sulfuratus | reverse complement strand
TATGATTCTATGATCACATTTTTAACTATTAGTACATTTCGAGGGTGCAGAAAGATCTTGCTGCTTGTGTATTTGCTGGCCTCAGTCCTTCCTCACTCAGCAGCTTTCTTTTCACCTTTGTCACTCTTTCAGACTGTAAAAAAAAAAAAAAAAAAGGCAAAAAAACCCCCCACCCTAATTATTATTTTTCTTTCTTTTAATGACTCATTTTCCCCCTTGTTCTTGAAAATCTGTAATCTTTCTATAAAGAGGACCTAACCCCTAACTCTTGAAATTTTACTTGCACTGACCTTTGTTAGGACTAAGCTTTACATAGGGCTCAAACTGTGGGGGGCATTTAGTGTTGTTCCCTAATGACAGAATTCCATTCTATTAAATTCCTTTACTTTCATCCCATGAGGCAACTTTTTTTTTTGTTTTTCTGTTTCCAAAGGGAGCTAATTGCTCTAAAGATGCAGACAGAAGTGTACAGCTCTCAGCCCAGAAGTGTTTACACAAACCCAAAGCCCTTCAAAATCCTATGATCAGAATAAAGCACTAAATCTATTGACTACAGTCTGAGAATCAGCCTTAGCCACCTTCAGAAAAGTGGAACTGGCACTTTTACACCTGAAAAATGAACAATAATCCTCTGGTACTGGGCCTTGATATAAAATGTTTCCTGCTTTTAGCTGAATGAGGCATCCTATTGCCTCTTCTGGATGGTGCTATGGATTTATTTTAGACTCTGCATCCAGTTTCCTCATCTTGTATTATGTTGCCAAGCAGGAGACAAAATGTCTAGTAATTAAAGCTGCTTTTAAAGCTGAAGATGGCCTTTTAAAAGGCCAAGATTGAACTGGAAGATTGAAGACAAAAACATCTTTAACAAAAAAAAAAATAATCAAAAGAATCAAAAAATAAAAGAAAAGAAAGGGTTTATTTTAGACTTGGCTTGAATATTGAATTACAGTGGCTTTAAAATATTCAGCAGGCAATAATAGCTGGGAAACAACTATCTGGTGGATCAGGGGCTGCAGTCTGCAGTAGGGAGCTTCATCACACTTAGAAAGAAGTTTTGCAGGGGCATTGATTTGCTTTCTCCCAGAGCAGCCAGCTGGAGGTAAGACTTCATTTCACTAAGCTATCTTATCACAGGAAAAACTGTTCAGTGCTCTGTGCTGTCTGAGTCTATGAACAAGTGATCAATGTCAGTGTAAGAAGCAAAATGTGACTCAAACAAACCCACCCAAATATCAGGAGTGTGTTGGTGCCATCTTGAGAGGGACACAGTTATGAGTGGATCAATCAATCCAACACTTTTGACCATTCATGATTCTCTTCAATTTTGCACAGTGCCTGGGTGCCTCATTACAAGAGAGATGTGAAGGTGCTGGAGGGAGTGCAGAGGAGGGCAACAAAGCTGGGAAGGGCCTAGAGAATATATCTGATGAGGAGCTGGGGATGGTTAGTTTGAAAAGAAAAGGCTGAGGGGGAGACCTCATCGCTGTCTACAGCTACCTGAAAGGACCTTGTGGAGAGGCTGCAGCTGGTCTCTTCTCATGGGTAAATAGTGATACAAGAGGGAATGGCCTCAAGCTGTCACTGGGTAGGTTTAGGCTGAAAAAAAAGAAAAAATGTTTTCCCAGCAAGAGTGGTCAGGCATTGGAATGGGCTGCCCAGGGAGCTGGGGGAGTCACCAACCCTGAATGAGTTTAAAAGTCATTTGGATGTGGTGCTTGTGGATATGGTTTGGGGTGGACCTTGTAGAGTAGGGCTCTGGGTTGGGCTTGGTGATCCTGAGAGGCTTTGCCAACCAGAATGTTTCTGTGATTCTGTGATGACACTGACTATGGGTGATACCTTGTTTGCAGAAGACAGTAGCTTCCCAGGATGCATTCCTCATAGGGTAGGAATATTCAGTAGTTGGATGGAAGAGTCAGGAGATGGATGGGAGAGTCAGGAGATGGATGGAAGAGTCAGTAAATTGATGGAAGTGTCAGTAGATGGATGGGAGAGTCAGGAGATGCATGGAAGAGTCAGGAGATGCATGGAAGAGGCAGGAGATGAATGAAGAGTCAGTAGATGGATGGATAAGTCAGGAGATGGATGGGAGAGTCAGGAGATGCATGGAAGAGTCAGGAGATGGATGGNTGGATGGAAGAGTCAGTAGATGGATGAAGAGTCAGTAGTTGGATGGAAGAGTCAGTAGATGCATGGCATTTGCCATCAGTGCTGCCAGGGCTCTTCTGCCAACAGCATCTACACTGAAGTAACTCATTTTTATTCATACTTCTGATGATTCTATGTTCCTTCATGAAGTAATTCCTTTGGCAGAGCTGTGTCTCTTGCCTTGCTGTGTGTTTTCATCTCTGCAGGGATGCATCTTCTTGGTAGCTGAGCAAAGGGGCAGCCAAACCCCTGTTCTTATGGAGTGCTGAGGCACATCTTTTCACAACACACAGAGATTAGCTGTTTGGGAGCTGTCATAGTCTGATGCTTTGGTTGGTTAGAAATGCCCAATTGAAGTTTGGGATGGTTCCTGATCAGGAGGTTTTACACCTTTTCTGTTGAATGATGTTTTAAATATTTTGAGAAGAAATTTCATTACAGTGAGGGTGACAGAGCCCTGGGGCATCCTGCCCCAAGTTGTGGAGTCTCCTTCTCTGCAGACTTTTCAAACCCATCTGGATGCATTCCTGTGTGAACTACCCTAGGGGATAGAATGATAGAATGGTAAGGTTGGAAGGGACCTCAAAGCTCATCCAGTTCCAACCCCCTGCCATAGGCAGGGACACCTCCCACTAGCACAGGTCACTCAAGGCTTCATCCAACCTGGCCTTGAACACCTCCAGAGAGGGAGCAGCCACAACCTCCCTGGGCAACCTGTGCCAGTGTCTCACCACCCTCACTGCAAACAACTTCCTCCTAACATCCAGTCTAAATCTCCCCTCTGCCACTTCAAACCCATTGCCTCTTGTCCTGTCATTACAAGACCTTGTCAATAGTCCTTCCCCAGCCTTCCTGTAGCCCCCTTCAGATACTGGAAGGCTACTCTAAGGTTTCCTGGAAGCCTTCTCTTCTCCAGGCTGCAGAGCCCCAACTCTCTCAGCCTGTCCTCATAGCAGAGCTGCTGCAGCCCTCTAAGCATCTTCATGGCCTCCTCTGGACCTGCTCCAACAGTTCCATGTCCTTCCTGTGCTGGGGACTCCAGAACTGCACACAGGACTCCATGCTGCTTGGCAGGGGGATTGGACTTGATGATCTCTGGAGGTCCCTTCCAACCTCTAACATTCTGTGATTCTGTGAGTTGGTTTTCCTTGTATGAGACAAAATGAAGGTTAACTTTGGCATCTTTCAGAGGACAATTTTTAACACTTGACTTTTGATCCTCTCTGTGGTGCTGGTGAGTGGCCTAAGTTTGGAAGCAAAAGGTTCAGCTATGAATCAAGTGGGTGCAGAGCTCTTTACATAAGCTGGGAATGGTGGAGAACACTGGAGAACACTGGTTGACAGTGGGAAAGATGCAGATGTAACAAAAATCCCAAACAATAACTGGGAGTTTTCAGAGGGAGGAATGAAAGTGAAAACTTACTCTCTGTTTTTGAAACATTGATTTGTTTTATACTGATTAATTTTCTTTGAAAAATTGAAACCTGACTCTTAAAACCTGGCATGTAGGTAAGAAAAAAATCAAAGAACAGCTTCATGCTTTAGCAGGGAAAGGGGAAATAATAACAACATAGCAAGAAAGTTGTGATATTTGGGGAAAGCACAGTGAGCATGTAGAGTACGATGATGCCTTCTGACTTTGAGCACACACAGAGCTAAACACAAGGCCAAGTTTTGAAGCTGGAGCTCTTGCAGCAGACACTGCTCTCCCTGATGTCTCTACAAACGTTTGCTCCTCCATGCATGGCTGGTCCCATTGGCTTCAAAGACACTACTCATGGGAGTAAAATTACTCATGCATTTAAGTGCTTGCTGGATTCAAGCCAAAAGCTTAATCTTTTCCATTAATACCCTTTTCCTCAACTGATAACAGTCTTCAAGTTTGCAGTATCATGTGCAGCAGTTTAAATAATGTAGAACCAAAGAGAAAGGGTGGGGGGAAAAAAATAAAAGTTAAGTAACAGTGTTGTAATTTAAGGAGTATCATGAGATAAACAGCATAGCACAGGCAGAGTTTTATTAGTATTAAGTAGTTATCTGCAAGGCTGCCATATGTTACTGCTCTGCAGGTACTTCATGTCTCTCTGGCAAAGCAAGGCAGGGATGATGGGCAGCTCTGAAAAGGCAGGTTACAATGGAAAGCAAAGAGTAAAAGATTATCTTTTATCTGACTTAACAGAGTAAAAAGAAACTTGTTCTGCTCTTGAACCTCAGTACAACAAGGAAAAAAACCCTAATCATTAAAATCATACAGGAATTTGGCAACAAAACCATAAACAGGCTTTGGATTGGCTTGGTTTTAGTTTGACTTTCTGTCAATGGTGGAGCCTTCCAATCTTTTCCAGTTCAAGTCTCCCTGTGACCTTACCTTCCTTTCTGTTGCAGATGAGCTCTGAATATAAACATGAGGAGGATTTTTTTTCCCTGTGAGGGTGACAAAACACTGGAATAGGCTGCCTAGGGGGGTTGTGGAGTCTCCTTCTCTGGAGATATTCAAAACCAACCTGGACACATTCCTGTGTGATGTGCTCTAGGTGATCCTGCTCTGGCAGGGGGGTCGGACTGGATGAGCTTTGGAGGTCCTTTCCAGCCCCTGACATGCTATGATTCTGTGATTCCATTGCTAACCTCCTTTAGAGGTATTTCACTTTTTTGTCACGTTATAGAATCACAGAATTGTCAGGGCTGGAAGGGACCTCAAAGATCATTTGGTTCCATCCCCCCTGCCATGGACAGAGACACCTCACACTAGATCTGGTTGCTCAGAGCCCCATCCAGCCTGGCCTTAAAAATTCCATTAGGTCCTGAAAAGGATGTAACATATGCAAGATGATGTTCCCTTTTCCAGAAGGTGTTTAGAATCATAGAATCATAGAATGGTAAGGTTGGAAGGGACCTCAAGGATCATCTAGTTCCAACCCCCTGCCATAGGCAGGGACACCTCCCACTTGTACAGCTCACTCAAGGCCTCCTCCAACCTGGCCTTGAACCCCTCCAGGGAGGGAGCAGCCACAACCTCCCTGGGCAACCTGTGCCAGTGTCTCACCACCCTCACTGTAAAGAACTTCCTCCTAAAGAAGTTTGATTGGGCATTGTGATTTATATAAATGCTGTTCACATACACCTCTGACTAGGCAAAGTCAAAGAAATGTGCTTCACACCTCAGATGGAAAATGAGCAGGATTTTTATGGCATTTATTGCCTTTGTCTTCACAAGACAAGATGTGGAGGGAGCTGCTCTCCAGAGTATGGGTGATGGGAGTTGAAAAGTTAACCTGTTCTTAAGGAGCAGGATTGTTGATAACCTTGTCCTGCAGCTTCCAAAGACAGAATAAGAATCATTTAGGTTGGAAAAGAGATTTAAGATCCAGCCATAAACCTAGCATTGCCCAGTCCACCACTAAGCTGTATCTCTGAGCATCATATTTACAGGTCTTGTAAATCTCTCCAGGTAGGATGACTCCAACAATTACCTGCTCAGCCTGCTCCAACCTAAACCTGTCCTGGTGCAACCTGGGGCTGTTTCCTTTTGTTCTGTTGCTTGCTGCTTGGGAGAACAGGTGAACCTCCACCTCATTCCAACCTCCTTTCAGTTAGTTGTAGAGAGCAAGAAGATCCTTTTCTTCAGGCTAAACAATCCCAGTTCCCTTGACTTGTGCTTTGGACCTTTCATCAGCTTCATTGCCCTTTCTTCCACACACACACCACACTTCTTCTATCTACCTCTCTACAGAAAAAGATCATTAAATTTATTGTATATTTTCTTTGAACATGGTCTAGAGAAGGGTAGATCTGGTGGGCATGGAGAAACTTATCAGCAATAGCAGTCAGAGATAGAGTTTTATACTCTGCTCTTCTCAGACCCCATCTGAAGTACTGTGTACAGTTCTGGAGCCCCCAGCACAGGAAGGACATGGAATTGTTGGAGTGGGTCCAGAGGAGGCCACGAAGATGATCAGAGGGCTGCAGCAGCTCTGCTATGAGGACAGGCTGCAAGAGTTGGGGCTCTGCAGCATGGAGAAGAGAAGGCTTCCAGGAGACCTTAGAGTTCAGAGATCTTCTAGATCTAGGTCTAGAGACCTAGAGATCTTCCAGTATCTGAGGATGGCTAGAGAAGGGCTGCAGAGGGACTATTGACAAGGTCTTGCAATGACAGGACAAGGGGCAATGGGTTTGAAGTGGCAGAGGAGAGATTGAAAGTGGATGTTAGGAGGAAGTTGTTTGCAGTGAGGGTGGTGAGACACTGGCACAGGTTGCCCAGGGAGGTTGTGGCTGCTCCCTCCCTGGAGGTGTTCAAGGCCAGGTTGGATGAGGCCTTGAGTGACCTGTACTAGTGGGAGGTGTCCCTGCCTATGGCAGGGGGTTGGAACTGGATGATCCTTGAGGTCCCTTCCAACCTTACCATTCTATGATTCTATGATTCTATGAATGGATTTTTGCCCAGAAATGCATCACTGCTGTAGCACAGGCAGGAACTTTTCCAAAGAGAGAAAGGACAAGAGCAAATAGAGGATGAGGAGACAGAGAAGAAAAGGCTGTAGGGGCTTGAAAATCTATTCCTTCTTGATTTTTTTTTTTCTGAGAATGAAATGGTGTGTCTCTGGGTTTTCCTCAGGGAGGAAACAGAGAAATGAAAGCAAGATGCTGGCTGAAACTGTAATAGAAAATGTAATAGAAATGTTGCCATTTTTTCATGCACAGTCACATACTGAAGTATCATGTTAAAGAACTTCAGTATCATGTTAAAGATCATAGAATTATAGATGTTAGGAAGAAGTTGTTCAACATGAGGCTGGTGAGAGCCTGGAAGGGGTTGCCCAGGGAGGTGGTGGAAGCCTCATCCCTGGAGGTGTTTAAGGCCAGGCTGGATGAGGCTGTAGACAGCCTGATGTAGTGTGAGGTGTCCCTGCTCCTGACAGGGGGGTTGGAACTGGATGATCCTTGTGGTGCCTTCCAACCCTGACTGATTCTATGGTTCTAAGCTTCTATGATGCTATGATTTTATTATTCTATGGTTCTATGATTCTATGAAATGAATGGCTGAAAATCCCAGCAGGGTGGAAAGAGTGGGGAGAAATTCTAACACCTAAATGTGCCATGTCACTGCACAAGCCAAAATTAATTTAAGCCAACAAAATCTCTGCTAGGTTTGGTACCTGCACATGTAAAGGAGAAGAGCACTGAGGTCCTAATGTTAATTCATGCTAAAGGATCAAACATGTCCTGTAAAGCAATGGCTTCATAAGGTGATAGAATAGAATGGTTTAGGTTGGAAGAGACCTCAAAGATCATCCAGTTCAAATCCCCCATCATAGGCAGGGACACCTCCCACTAGAACAGGTCACTGAATGCCTCATCCAGGGACACCTCCCACTAGAACAGGTCACTGAATGCCTCATCCAGCCTGGCCTTGAACACCTCCAGGGAGGTTGTGGAGCACAGAAGCGCAGAATGTGATCAAAGATCTGTGCTTCTGCGCTCCACAACCTCCCTGGGCAACCTGTGCCAGTGTCTCACCACCCTCACTGCACAAGCCAAAGTTCATTTAAGCCAACAAAATCTCTGCTAGGTTTGGCACCTGCACATGTAAAGGAGGAGAGTGCTGAGGTCCCCTGACAGCCTAAAGGTGTTAGTAAAGGGAACCAATTGGTATAAATACAGACGTCCGACACCAGAAATGAAATACTGACCTAATCAGTGCAGTGAGCACCAAAATGAGCCTTCATACTAAAGCTTTAAGGGTCTGGCCTATCAGCTAGAGTATGAATATCTTCAGGAACATGCCAGAAGCTAATTGGTTTAAGGAATCTGGCTGGGCTCAGAGGCCACTGCTCACAGAGAGCACGTTCCGCTGCTGCGCAAATTATCTGCAGCGCTCACCCTGTCTGCTGGAGGAAAAGTTTATTTTCATTCAATCTTTTCCTTCCCCCCCACCACTCCCTGCCCTCAAAGGGCTAATTAACAAAGTATTAGCATGTTTCTAAAATATGCCTGAATTCATCTGCTTAAGAAAACGGGCTGAAGAATGTAGCCTATTATTAGAAATGACAGGACGTATATTGGGCCATATGTTTTCAAAAGGGGGTTCTGTCAGTGCTAATCAAAACGTGAGGAGGACTTAGGAACATACAGAGCAGCACGTCAGCCATATGGATGATATCTTCCCTGTAATGGTGAGAAGTCAAATTCATAATAAACACTGGAGAATAACCTAAAAAATGAGACAGGAACAATAATATTAAAACCGGCAAAAGTCTAATATCACATCAGCGTGAAGGCTCCTGGGTATTTAAATCAAATAAAAAACCGAAACAAAACAGAAAAAAAAGGCCTTTTGTGTGTTAAATCCTGGTCACAGAACCACACTCATTAATTTGTCTTGGTTTAGCTTGGAAAGGTAACTGCAAAGATGCAGTTTATTTTCGCTGGGGTTCGCGTGGGGCAGGGTTTGGCTCGTTCGGCATGCTACAGCATGCATCAGCTCCACGTGCTTCCCCTGCTGGGAGATGTGCATTTATTATCTCAGGGTCTTTGTTATTGAAAAGGCATTGGAACGTTTCTTTGGTGACACAAATCACTTCTCAGGCTGTACAAACAGCTGAGGGAGGGAAACGGAGTCTTGAGATTGCTAAGCGGGGAAATGGATCAAAACTACNCCTTCTTGTGCTGGGGGCTCCTGATCAGAACAGAACTCAATTCCCTGCTCTGCCCTGTGGCAATTCTCCCTGCCCTATGTGGGAACTCACTACTTGCTCGTTGGCATTGCCCAAAGCTTCTAGATGCCACTGAACACTACTGAACACCAAGGCAGCCAACACATGGATTGCATCTGCAGAAGACACCAGGAGGGTTTAAGCCTGTTGCCACCCACCTCTGGACCCTCAGGCTAAGCCACTCATTCCAGCCTTAGTCCTTGGTCCCCAGCTGCCTCCAGAAGTTGCACCTCTGCCCCAGCTGGTGACAGAACAGCAGTCCTTCTCACCTCCTGATCACAACTGGAAGGTTTTCTTTTCACTGATACCAGCCCTGGTTTATTTTCTCCTTAGTTAAATATGAAGTTACATTTAGACATTTGGCTACTGGCATGTAATGCCTTGAGATGCTGATAAGCACAATCCTGCCTTGCAGGGTGAAAACCTGAATCTTCTAACAGAGATAGGGAGAAGAGGAAATGCAACTTTAAGTCTTCGAAGCTATAAATTGAGATGTCCCTATTATATAGTGATGGTTTTTATTGGTAACTATCCATCTGCATCAGCTTCCAGCTTAAGAGTATTTTCCTCTGGCTTTTTTTCTCCCATTTTTCTCCATTTTTCTCCAGGCTCTTCAGCCTGGAGAAGAGAAGGCTTCCAGGACACCTTAGAGTAGCCTTCCAGGATCTGAAGGGGCTACAGGAAGGCTGGGGAGGGACTATTGACAAGGTCTTGCAATGACAGGACAAAGGGCAATGAGTTTAAACTGGCAGAGGGGAGATTGAAACTGGATGTTAGGAGGAAGTTGTTTGCAATGAGGGTGGTGAGACACTGGCACAGGTTGCCCAGGGAGGTTGTGGCTGCTCCCTCCCTGGAGGTGTTCAAGGCCAGGTTGGAGGAGGCCTTGAGTGACCTGTACTAGTGGGAGGTGTCCCTGCCTATGGCAGGGGGTTGGAACTAGATGATCCTTGAGGTCCCTTCCAACCTTACCATTCTATGATTCTATGATTTTCCCTGTGACTCCATCCCTGCTTTCCAACTCCCTTTTCTAATGTTGGCTTAAAAGCAGGTCACTGTGGGCAGCACTGCTCACAGGCAGAGATTCTTTCACAGGCTCTTAGCTTTGTTTTTGCAGCAGCCACAGAGGACACTGTAACCAGCACCAGAGTTCATCCCTCTCTTACCCTCTACACTATTCCATCACATCCTGTAATTTTCCTGCAAGTATTTGTTCTGCTACTCAATAGCCTGTGGCTCTCCTGCAGATCTCAGAGAAGTTTCTTTTGCACCTGGGAATCAGTTTCCACACAGAATTTATAGGTTAAAAATTATATATCAGCTTTATTTCTTTTTTCCTTGCTTCAGATGAAGTACCAGGACATATTGTGCCAAAAGTCTTTGTCTCACCATAAAACCTCCAGTGCTTATCACTGAGAAGGTGAAAAAATGCTACCTCTACTCCACCTGCTGAAGAGACTTACACCTTCAAGGTGTAATTGCTGTAGTGGCTTCTATTTTAAGTCTGGTTCTCAAGGCACCCTCCTACCACACTGTGGTCCATCTGCTTGCTCAGCTCCTGCAACGATTCTGTTCTCCTTATGGCCAAAGATTTTCTCTTCCCATCCCCATTTTGTTCCCAGTCTCTTTTTTTTTTTTTTTTCCTTACACACTCCTGCCAAACATAGACCATGGGCTACAGCTTCTCTCTTTCTGGAGGAGCAACATTTTCCTCCTGCAGATGTTACANAGGTGTCCCTGCCTATGGCAGGGGTTTGGAACTTGATGATCCTTGAGGTCCCTTCCAACCTTACCATTCTATGATTCTATGATTTCTCTCAGACAATCTCTGCATTAAAGTTTTAATTGCTAGGCACAATTTGCAAAGACTTTTCTTACATCTCTAGAAGACACCTGGCCTGAGTCTTCTGCATTATCTTCTGCAGCAAGCACAATCAGAAGCTTCATCTGAAGGCTGTAAGCTGTCCTGGGGCCAGGCCAGCATCCCTGCTTGGCACAAAGCTTTGGTTGGTCTCGATGGCTGCATGGATATTGGTGGAGTTTCTGCACAGACAGCTTCTGCATCTTCACAGAGCCCTGTTCTCTGGCGTGTCCCATGGGTCCTTAAACACTTTAAATGCTTTACTTCTGTCACACAAGCTATGAGAAAGAGTCCTGAAACTGGCATGTAGCTCCTATCAGCCTTCTGTCAAGCAGATGTTCAGCTGCAGGAGCGTTGCATGAGGCATTGCGCTAACGCCGAAACTAATTCTTCTTGCCTCCCAATCACGAGAGGAGGTGTTAGAACTTAAATAAACAAATAAAATATAACCACCCAGAAATGGGAGAGGAGGAGGAAACATGCTTGTTAAAACTTCCAGGTGTCCTGGCAATTAGTCTTGACGATGGCATAATCCTGAGGAGCTTTCACATCTCCTATTACATTTGGTGCATAGTGTTTGTTAGCATTTTACTCCATCAGCTGAAAGAGGATAGGGTTACTCCAGTCATTAAATGTTGATGATTCCTCTGCTTGTGCTGGGTATCTGTTATGTTGTTCCTTCTCCTCCTTACTCTTGGAGGTGGTGGGATTTTTTTCCCTCAGCCATTTGCTAGTAATAAAGCTACTCTTCATTTTGCTAAGATGTTGGCAAAGCACAGCTTGCAGATGCAGTAAAATACATTGCTTGGTCTTCATTGCACTTTGCCTGAAGAGAATAAACAATTTCATTTTCTCCCCCTAGTATAATATTCAGTTTTGTTAATCCATTCACTTCTGGGGTTTACTAATCAACTATTCCTCATTAGAAGACATATTTCTTGCTTTCAGCCCAAGCCTTCTAAAACGAAGGAATATGCATTCATTTTGGTTGAAGCCAGTTAGCAATAGGATTGAGTGGATATATATATATATATATATATGTATTTGACATTATGTATTGACAGTGGAGATAGATATATAGATATATAGAGATATAGATATATCTTTGACATTGGAGATATATATATTGACAGTGGAGATAGATATATAGATATATAGATATATCTTTGACATTGGAGATATATA
>WBNM01036165.1:0-25750 GCA_013399055.1 Ramphastos sulfuratus | reverse complement strand
TAGTGGTTCTTTTCCCTGTCCAGGCACCTGCTTCTCTTCCACCGCCAGCTCCTCCTCCTTTTCACCCGTCCATTGAGAAGGTGGTTGGAGAGGTATTGGGGAAGATTAATGAATTTGAGACAATTCTGTCTAGATTGGGGAAGGAAGATACTAAGTATATGGCTTGGTAGTGTGGCAGGTTCACCTGATTTTGCAGCTGTAGCAGAGTAATTGCTCTCACCCTCAGGGATGGTGGATGTCCTAGTACAAGAGACAAGTAGAAGTATGGGAATCTCATAGATACTGGAACTCAGAGTTGGAAGTGGTCTATGACAAAGGGGTCTTCACTCCTGCACACATTGGAAACACAGAAGCAGACTATAGCCACAGCTTGCTGTTACTTGGAAGAGTGAAAGTGAACTGGACTTAGATGCCCCACTTGACTCCCCCAGGAGTGGAGACAGACCAGTTGAGCTGGTCGTGAAGCAGCACAGGAGGGGAGGAGAGGGGCACCAGGGATTGCAGATTAGTTTGGGTTGGGGGAAGGTTTAAGGGGGTTGTCATGTATCCTGTGTATGCACTGTAATTTTTCTGTATCTTTCTTTTCAGATAGAATTCTGTATTTCTTTCCAGTTCATTTGAGAGCATCTTACTCTGTTTGCCCTTTAAAAAGAAAAAAACACAATCTGCATTTAGATAATGTTTCACATGTCGCTGAAATTGTTTCCCTACATCTTCCCCCACAGTCTAGCTTTGATTGTGAGCTGGCAAATCAAAAACATGCATTCAGATAATGCCATCAGTTTCTTTATTTTCCTTAACATTCATTCATTTCAGGATTTAGTTTTGTTTTGCCTTTTTCTCCTATCAAGTGCTCAAAGTATACCGAGATGTTGGAATCACTGCTGGAAATGAGGTTTCTGACATTCAAAGAGACCAGTCAGTCGTGCCTGTTCCTGTGTCAGGTGTGGCTTCACTCTTTCTGTTTCACTTACTGCTTGGGAAGTCTATAAAATGACAATTTTAACATAATTTTTGTACATGAGGTAGATGAATGCAGGGTGTAAACCAAATGTGAAATAACTGTAATATTGTTTGTGTTTTTTCACGGTGCAGTGTGCCAGTGCATTTTTATTCCTGTATGAGAATGTACACTGGTAGATTCTTAGCTTGATTTTGGTTCAATTTAATCTTGGAGTTGGTGAAACCAGTTGGATTGACTGGTGAGATGTTAAGACAGATCACAGCTCTACATGAAATCAAACTATAATAGCTCAGCTAATTAGCAGATACATGGAACAACTGTCTAAGTTGTGCAATAGCTACATTGCAAGTAACAGTGTTGTGGTCTCAAGCAGGAATTTTAATCCTGATCAGTCATCTCTTGGGCCAGTTTGTAGAACAGAAAATAGAAGGTAACTTTGATTTTGGGCCATATTAAGATTTATCTTGATATGAATTTTCTCCTTCCATTTTATAGAACTTTGATAGATTGTATCATGTGGAATTTGGTACCTAAAGTATTTTTATTTTCTATAGCACCAAGTGACTGTGTTAATTTTTTCTTTCTTTTCAACAGTTGTTCAATTTGGAAGATTATTTTACTACATCAGTTGACATTTTTGTAGATGGTTATTAGAGTCCTTTCTAGCCAAGTAGTAGAATTTATTCAAATCAAATAAAGATCCAGATTTTTAATTTTTTTTTAATCTATTCAGGAGGGAATTGGAAATTAACATCAATTTAGACTGCAGCACAGTGCGTTGATTTCAGTTTTTCAAGTATTTTTCTGGTAATTTACCACTAAAATAAAAACTAGTTTAGTAATTTATTGTTAGAAGCAAACATTAAAGGAAATTGTTAAGCTATATTGTCTTTATTTTTTAGAGAAAATGCTAAGCAAAGTTTTTCTTATAATCTAGAAAATGCAGACTTGTTTCCAAATACTTTGATTTTTTTTTTCTTTACTATAAATATACCTACTAACTATTACTTTTTTCTCATAGAATCATCTAGTGCCCCCGAGACACTACACCCAGACATACATTTAAAAGTGAGATTCCCTACTGAAGTGGAGAGACCTTTACCATCCTTTCTGTCAGATGTGCCTGATTTGGTTAGTGGCCCAGTGTACCTACAGTTAAAATACACTTTAAATGTACTGTTTTCTTGCCTCCTGAATTTGGTTTCATTGTGTCTGTTGTATGATACCATAGTTATTTTGTCTCCAGAACAAAAAAACTTAAAGTGATAAGAGATAAACACAGGAAATGGTTAACAATCTACTGTAAACAATATATGCAAAACTCACTATATAATTCTTTATCATCTTGTTCTTATTTAGAGTGAACATGAATATCTCAGTGTCACTGACATTGAAGGCAGTGACATCCTTAATTTGCCCATGATACCTGAGTCTGCAGAAGAGATAGGTACTGTGCAGCAAAATGAGGAGCTGGAAATTCCATGTGCTGCAAAACTTCATCAAATGGCAGTTTCTGTTACTGATGCAATTCCACCCAGGGTGCTTCCAAGGAAAGGTAAACCATCTCATTTTTATCATTATTTAAAAGCAAAGCTGTACACTTTTGTGGAATACTCTAAGCTCCCATGGAAAACTTGCAGCCTTTCTCCCAACACATCACCTGCTTTTTCAGTCTTATACTTTAAAACATTTATATATTTGATTTGTTTCATGACAATTCCTGCCTCGTACAACATACCGTTAGTTACAGCACAGCTAATTGCCTAATTGCTTGCAGTACTTAAATGTTTACTGTTTATTCAATGATGCTGGTGTGCTCTTGTTATTTCAAGAGGATCATCTGAAAAAATTATCAAGCCAAGCGCAAAAGGAAGAGAAGAAGTCAGATTCTATTAGAGATCGTGTCACTTGGAACATTGTACATGAAGATGACAGAACTTTTCCTTCTTTGGGGCTTCCATCAGTATTAACTGGGAAGAAATACTTTTCCACAAATCAGCAGGAAATGGTTATGCAATTACAGAAACTACAGAACATAACAGAAAATATGGAAGAGGATTTTAGAAATACCAGGCTGGTGAGTTCTGCCTCCTATCTGTTTTTTGAAGCAGTTCATTTTGTGAGTTCTTCCAGCTGAAGACAAAGTTTACATTTTGGAGTGATGTGGTTTTTATTTTCAGTACATACTGAGACAGATCGAGAGTAATACATAGTTCTGTCACATTTAGTGCTACATCTTTTGGAGAAGCAGGTGCAAAATAGAACACAGGAGGTTTCACTTGAACTTAAGGAAAAACTTATTTACTGTGAGGGTGACAAGGCACTGGATCAGGCTGCCCAAAGAGATTGCAGAGTTCACATCTCTGAAGGCTTTCAAAACCTGCCTGGATGCATTCCAAGGCAACCTCATCTAGGTGAGCATGCATTAGAAGGGAGGTTGGACTAGATGACTACCAGAGGTCCCTTCCAACCCTTACCATTCTGTGACGTGGTTAGTTACAGTAGACCAAATGGTGGCAGAATGGTGAGGTAAATGTGATTAGTGAATGTGCAGAACACATTTAATTTCTGCCTAACTGGGTAAATGGTACAAAAGTTCTAGCCTGAGCAGAAGACCTTTTAGGCAAAGATTTCTGTCACTGTTCATCTGCAGAATATAGAATGCAGAATGTGACTGTTTTTGAAACCTGTTCTTAATTATTTCATAAAATATTTGCATTTTTGACTTTTTTATAAAGCTAAATGTAGAAAGATAATAAATGCATTTTGGACATAGTGCATTCAGGGGATCCTATATATTATTCAGGAGTTACTATTTTATAAGTTATGGCAAATATAATGATAAACAGTTTAAATTTTTCAGCACAATAATCTCCCAATACTCTATTTAGTTGAATTTACCTAAACTTCAGATGTGGATGACTGTAGTTGTAGGAATTGGGGAATGGTGGCAATTATTTCTTCACATTACTACTTTTTTCTTTTTTAACTAAGTTTAGAGCAAACTGGGAGCAACTAAGAAAGAGCCATTTGGCTGTGATTTAATCTGGCTGCTAATTTTTTTTTCTTTTGTCTTTGCACATGAAGAAAACTAAGTCAGTGTTCAGTTTCTGTAGACTTGAATTCAGCAGTACTGTTTAATTCCACAGCCTCCACTTTGTGTATAATCATTCAAACCAATAGTGTCCCTTGCCTGCCTTTCCACATACTCACAGAAATGTTAAGGACCTCATTGTGTCACCTACACAGAGTTGTTAGGTGGTGAACACGAGTTGGTCTTTCCTTTATAAAGCAGTTTCTTACATATTAGAGATGAGTTTAAGGCCTATTCTTTGTTAGAACAGCAGAATGTCCCAAACTAGGTTAGTCAGTTTTCACTTGCTAGTTTTAAGCTATGGTGAAAGTTCAGGATTTTTTATTTTAAAACAATATGTTCAGAAGGAGTAAAACTGTTCACAAGAATAGTGCATTTCATATGTATTTTATTGACAGTTAGAGTCCAGGGATTTAACTCTCTGGATGAAATAAATATGCTTGAGCTACTTTGATTTGAGTCAAGGTGCTTCATTAAAATGCTTATAAGATTCTGAAGGGGAAAAAAAATACTTAGAGCAAACTGCATGACTGTCTTCAATGTAAACCTCAGAAAACATCTTGAAGGATATACTGTTACTTAAATTTTTGGG
This sequence comes from Ramphastos sulfuratus, assembly GCA_013399055.1. NCBI lineage: Eukaryota > Metazoa > Chordata > Aves > Piciformes > Ramphastidae > Ramphastos > Ramphastos sulfuratus. The sequence continues at coordinate 21,100 of WBNM01036165.1, read as the reverse complement.
TTTCATTTATAGCTAGTGAAGAAAATAGAAGACTCTGAAATGGCTGCCAGTTCAGAACTTGATGCTTGTCCTTCATTCCCTGAGGATGCTAGAATCATGGATGACGGTATGTGTTCAGTTTGTAGAGCAATAAACCTCCAGTTGACACGTAAACTTCAGGAATAATTAGAAGTTTAATGCAACCCAAAAGGTGTTTGTGAGACATAGAAAAAAGTCTTACTGAAACATAGCGCAAGTCAAAAAATGAGAGGGAAAAACCCAAAAAGCAGAAATATTGTGGGTACTCCTTCAACAGCAGTGTACTTCAGAATATCTGCATACTTTCTGATCTTCTCCTAAACCATAATGCAGCACTTCATTACAGGCTTTTAAAGGTGATAGTCTGTATTTCTGTTACATCATGTTAAAACATGGTGCCTATGAGTGCTTTGATTGCTAGTACAAAGAATATAAAATTTAATCTCAGTTTTCCCTGCATGAAGAAATTTTTTCACACTCCTTTAGTGACCATTTAGTTGTAGTACCTGCTGATTCTTACATCAGATGAGCTATTTAGAGCTGATGTACGGAGTTATTGATTGTTTATATAACAATTAACTCTGTAATACCCATTTAACTTGTACCACATGAAGGATCATTCTGGGGATAAAAACTTCAGGTCTATTTTACATACACACCAAAATATGTTCAAGACTGGTACATAACTGATTGAGATGAAGGTTGTTCTCCTTTTGACACATAAACTAAATATGCTACTGTAGAATAGATATGAGTGACTTTTTTGCATTGTGAGGTTTTTATCATTGATCTACACTGATTTCTGTATTTTTTTTCATGGGATCAGAACATTATTTGGGAAGCATAATTTTTGAAGATGATGAAAAGAAGCTCTTGAACCTGGAAGATCCTTTACCCAGTTACACTGCATTGGAAGTACGCTCTCCTGCCTCTGCACCCTCTGCTTCTAACTTTCCCAGTGGCCTAAAGTCTTCTGGTATAATTTTTTATGTCTGTTTTTCTTTTTTTCTCCTTTTAAAAATAAGTACACCTTGCTAGTAAATACTTTCCCATTGCTTTTATACAGGATGTTAATGTGATGCCAGTGAGCTCATAAAAGTCAGTTGTCTGTCTTTCTAGATAGCATTATTAACAGTGGCTTCATGTATGTGCGTTGGTGATCAGTTTATATGGTGGTACAGTATCACTTAGCTTTGAAAATAGAAGTGAGTTATGCTTGCACTCAGATTCACCATTACTGAAAGAAAGTTCTTTCCAAGACACCTGTACTGCTCTTCAGCCACATTTTCTGAATTCCAGGAGTTTGTACCCTTGCTTCTTCGAGATTTTGGAATTGATCATTTCTAGTTAGTTGGAATCGATAAGCTTAGTTGCATCATGGCAGACAGCTGACAAGAGTCATCTCGTCTTCATAGCCAAACTATCCATGTCAGTTATTAACCTTCTCTTGAAGACTCTGTATTAACCTGGCAATTGATGACTTGCTCTATCACAGGTCATTAAGCCTATGAACAATCTTCATTTACTTCTAATGCCAACATGTGCAGGTTGATCTAGTTCTGTACTTTATCCCACTAGCTGTTTAACATATGTTTTGTTAGTTTGTGTACAGGTGCAAGGCTCTTATTAACAAAGGCTGTTTGTGTTTCAGGCTTTCATGTGTCAGGAAATCTGTGTGATAGGTATGTATTTTGACACAGGTTTGCTGAAAATTGTTTTTCTTTATACTCTAGATTTTGGTAGGATAAGGGTCTGTCAAAGTGTAACTAAAATCTAGGCATTCATTTTCAAATGGAATGAAAGCCTTTTATTAGATAATTTCAGGCACTGATAGTGCCTATTAGATTTACTTTATGCAGAAGCATTGGAAGTTGCTTTATAGTTACAAGTAACAAAGCTGTAAATTAAGACACTGCTATTGTCTACATGCATTTGTTACTTCTCCAATTTGCAAAACACTGGTTTTGAACAAGTACATGTAACTGCTGCTAGTAGTCATCTACTGAGTCCAGAAATCACCAGAAAGTTTTTGAAGTGTTACTATATGAACAGTGTAAAGCAACAGACTGAAGATTTCAAAACTGGAATATGTTATGCATGAAATTAAATGGTCTGGCATAGATATTTTGTTATTGTTAACTGCTGTTAGTCTTCTGGACTCAGTTGTGCAGTAGGAAACAGGAGCTGGCTTCCCTTACTGAGCAGAATGATCAGGCAGATACTCACCTTTATTGTTTTGCTTGAAGTATAGTTTAAAGTGTTTTAAGTGAAACTGCTTGTTGTGACTGAAGCAGATTAATTATGTAACCTCAAGTATGGAAGTGAACCAATGAACTCTAGTAGATAGTCATTTTTACCCAAAGGAGTAACTTGAAGCAACTGTATCTTATAAATTACATGAGATTTGAGCTTTTGATTGAGAGCAGCTGATGAAAAGAGAGGAAATTTAAGTAAAACTATTTGCTCGCTCACGCTGATTCTTACTCAGTAGGTCACTGAGAGTTGAGGTTTCTGAAACTGGTGTTATTTCAGCATGCCAGCACTACAAACTCTGTTCATGCTCCTGGCCTGGGCTTGCCAGGCTTAGCCTCTTCTGGGCCAGCCATGTTCATACACCCCAGCTGAGCTCAGGCAGTTCAGCTCTGGACGGGGCTGTGTTCCTTGGTGTTTTTTCCAAAGCCCTCTTTGCTGCAACACCCCTGTCTTGCATTAGTGGTGGATACAGTTGGTAAGAGATAAATAAATAATATAAGAGATTAATCTTGTTGTGTTCCTCAGAGATTGGAAGGGCTAGGGGCACCTAGACTTACCTCTCAATAAGAATGCCAGTTAGTGCCTTGACTGCAGGCCCAGCAGCAGGTGCACAAACAGCCTGTCTGCTGTAGGTCTCTTTTGCCTTCAAAAGCAGCACAAATAGTGGGTGCACAAATAGTGTAGTTTATTGATAAGCAACATAAACAGATTCTTTAAGGCTGCCAGTGATAAACACACTACACTACAGAATAGCTGTATAGCTCCAAAGTATGACTGCCATGAAAAACTCTGTCTGCCTGGGGCAGTACTCATTGTAGCTGAGGTCACAGATCTTACCCAAAAGGTGTCCCTTTTGGATGGGAAGCGAGTGGAACAAAATCCATTTATCTGTCCCTGCTGTTTGGTATTGAATTCTCATTCCCCTCCAAATAACATATGAAATTGGGATAATGTAATGTTTATACCTCATTATCTACTATTGTGCAAAGTGTATGTGTGGGACTGTGATCAAAGTGGTCAAACCATTGTTGCTTTACCAGCTGCTCAAAACACCTTAGTTTTGAGCTGACTCCTCTCTGTTCAGCACTGTTGGACTTGATAAGAGGAAGGATGGAACAGTGCAGCCTGCACCTTGCCCCTTCATTTTCCCTGATGTCATGGTAATATAGACCATTATGGATCTCCGTCCAGCCCCTGTCAGCTCTGGTCACCAGGGTAACTTTCCCCTGTTTTGTGCTTCCAACACTGTGATGTTGGCCTCACTCATTCTGTTCCATTCACACTGGGGAACTGCAAAGTTGAGTTGGCTAAAGTGTACACAATGACAGTGAAGCTAAACTGATGGCTTATGACTTTTTAAAGGCAGTGAATCATCACGTGTAATCCAGATACTGCTTGTGTGCACTAACAAAGTGAGATGTAGATGAAAGACAATTCAGTCCAAAGGTGTCTGGTAAGACAACCTGAATATTCTTATTTTCAGTATAAAAGGAAGGATTTTAGCTTTTTTGTTGTTGCAGGCGTATTCTACTTTTAAATTAGAAACACTTCTTTTTTTTCTCTGTCTGACTTCAAGCTCTTCAGAAGATCCCCTGCAAATTACTGGTCTGAGTGGTGTTGCTGACATCATTAGTGATCTTGTAGCAAAAGGTGACATCTCTCCATCTGAACTGGGCCTTACAAAAACACAAGCTAAGAAAATCTCTAGGTAATACCATGGCTGCTCTTTATTATCTGTTTGTTAAATCATTTTAACCGTGGTTATTCTTTTCATAGCTCAGACCCACAAAGAGTGCAAGCAAGCATGTGATTTGAGTTGGTAGTAATGAGACTAGTATTAGAACTGTTTAACAGCCACTGCTTTACTGGCCACTGATGTCAAATGTGTGTGTCAGTTTTTATTATCTTGATTTTTAAATTCTTCCCTTCCTACTTGCATCTTCCTTCTTTCACCAGGTATAGGCTGGAGCACAACTATGCATCTACAGCAGATTCAGTTCAGCCAAGGGGACAGCAGCTTTTTAAAGTGGTTGAGGAAGGCAGAACAGGAATTTCCTGTCAGTGGGAAGCAGTTTTAGAAGCTTGCAGCCTTGAACTCCAGCTTGTCATGTTTTCCTCCCTGCTGGAGATTCCTACACCTTCCCAGCTATCAGTTATAAAATCAGCTGTGTTCTTTACCAAGATAGGTTGAAATTACAACTGTTTCCTAATCTTATTTGTGACATCAGTTGTTTAAAAGGCATAAACAGAGCTGCTGAGGATGCCAAGCAATCTGTTGTGTGATGCAGCTGTTCACACTAGCGTAAGATACTTGTTTCAAGATGTTCTAGTGATTTGTTAAGGTGTAGTGCTCTGGTTACTTGTTTTAACATTTATTTGAATTGCAAAAGTAGCTCAACAGCTTCAAATCTAAATCTCTGCACAGACCATAATATCCTTAATGAGCTTTTAAGAATTCTGAACACATTAATAATTATTACATCAATATATAAACATTGCTAGGAGGACTGTTTGGTGAAAATTTCAGAAATACATTCAAGTAGCATTTAATGAAAACTGACAAAAGACCTAAAGACAACTCAGTTTCATGTACTTATTGTCACATATGATTGGGAATACTTCTGATTGTGACACTTCCCTTTGCTGTACAGTAAACCACTTTAAAGTGTGTCAGACTTCTAATCCCTGGAGGGTATTTGTGTCCATAAAATTCCAGGTGACTCTAGTTACTAGAGATGCCTTATTTTGCCAAACTCATACTTTCTGTTGATTCTGGAATTATTAGTGCCTGTCTTAAAAATGAGAGAAGTTTCAAAGTGGGCTGCAAACAGGGAGCTTTTAAAATTAAAATGCTTCTCTTTGGAGCTTTTGTATTTAATTTTTAGGTCAGTGCTTTTAATTTTACGAAGAAGAAAGTGTTTATGGACGAGGCCTTGAGTGACCTGTACTAGTGGGAGGTGTCCATGCCTATGGCAGGGGTTTGGAACTAGATGATTCTTGAGGTCTCCTTCCAACCTTACCATTTTGTGATTCTATGACTATTGCAAGGTGAATTACTACATATTTCTGAGAAGAGAAGGTTTCAAGGAGACCTTATAGTAGCTTTCCAGTATTTGAAGGGGGCATACAGGAAGGCTGGGAAGGGACTGTTTACAAGGTCTTGCAATGACAGGACGAGGGGCAATGGGTTTAAACTGGCAGAGGGGAGATTGAAACTGGATGTTAGGAGGAAGGTCTTTCCAGTGAGGGTGGTGAGACACTAGAACAGGTTGCTCAGGGAGGTTGTGGATGCTCCCTCCTTGGAGGTGTTCAAGGCCAGGTTGGACGAGGCCTTGAGTGACCTGTTCTAGTGGGAGGTGTCCCTGCCTATGGCAGGGGGTTGGAACTAGATGATCCTTGAGGTCCCTTCCAGCCTTACCACTCTATGATCCCACCACTTCTATCCTGCCAGAATATACCCCTCAGATCTGCTCAGAAGTATTACCTAACCCATCTCAGTCAAAATGAATCAAAACCCAGGAAAGGCACAATGATTCTAAGAAGTTATGTTAGTAGTTCTTTCTGGACATGTTTTCCTGTTGTTAGTATTCTGAGGTTGTGTTTTTAAAATNCTGGCCCTTAGTTGACTGAGAAGTGATCAGTAAGGAAATAAACCAGTGTTCTTCACAGGCAGCAATAGTGACAAGTAACTGCATGTGGCAATTACAATGTGTCCCCCAGCTCTGGATTCAACAAGTATAGTACCCTGTCTGCAATGGATATATTTGTAATAGTACCTGCTGGAAAGAGTCCAGCAGAGAGCCACCAGGATGACTGGGGGACTTGAGTGTCTCCCCTATGAAGAGAGACTGAGAGCCCTGGGGCTATGTAGTTTGGAGATGAGAAGACTAAGAGGAGATCTGATCAATGCGTACAAATATCTGAGGGGTGGGTGTCAAGTGCCTGGGGCCAAGCTCTTTTTGGTGATCAGCAGCAATAAGCCAAAGAGCAACAGCTACAAACTGGCACAGAGAAGATTTCAGCTCAACATGAGGAGAAACTTCTTGGCAGTGAGGGTGACAGAGCACTGGAACAGGCTACCCAGAGAGGTTGGGGAGTCTCTTTTCTCTGGAGACTTCCAAAACCTGCCTGGGTACTGTGTTCCTGTGTGAACTACCCTAGGAGATACTGCCTGGGCAGTGGGGTTGGATTCAGTGATCTCAGAAAGTCCCTTCCAACCTCTAAAGTTCTGTGATTCTGTGAGTATTCACTGATAATAAGCTGGAGGAGTATCAAGGAGTGGTAACTACATGAGCTGTAAAGATGTGTTTACATCTTGTTTCATCTTCCTCTGCATTTCCTAGAACCCCCCAGTGAATTTTCATATGCCAGCATCCTTAATAAATGCATCAGGATAATGAGGGCAGCCATCCTTGTCATTCACAAAGAGAGAAGTGTATGCAATTACAGAGTTAGCAAAGGTGTTACAGCATGGCATATATCTCAAATGTCTGATTATTTTTTTTGTTGAAGGTTGGTTTCAATACAGGTGCAGCAAACATTCCTTTCTGTCCTAGAATTTAATTAGTGAATACATGTTTATGGCCTTGTAAATCTCATGTGACTGCACTGTGCTAGAAATAATTGGAGGCAAAAAAAGATGTATGAAAGTCATTCCAAAACAGTTTCCCAATCAATATTGTCTTACAATAGCATTTTTCACCTGGATACCTTCAGGACCTGAAAAGAGACTGCTGCCTTGAGAGGCTCTAAGGTTTCAAGAGTGGATACCTAGCAACAGCAAACACACCACCCTACTTTTTTTTAACTCGTCAGTTGAACACAGGGCACACTGTAAATTCTTTCATGCTGCAGCTTTACTAGGTTTAGCTCCCAAATTGCAAACATATAACACACATTATTTTTCTGTGGCTAAATAATGGAATTATTTCAGAAAGAGTAACAGAGTCGTTCAGAATTTAAGTCTGCTTCTGAGAGGAAAGGGGAAGGGTGTGTGTGGAAGTTTTGTGTGAGTGACTGTGTACAAACTCAGCTGGAAATGTGACTGATTTTTGGGAAATTGAAGATAAGGCCATTTTAAACCTTGAGCTTGACAGTGAAGACATGTCCTTAGGACATTGTAAAGCATATTAGCCACAGAAGCTGTGGCTGCTTACAGAGACCATCTTGCCTGAATTTCTTGGTAGGTCCAGATGATTTCATACAGTTTTTCTTTCTGGATAGTGTCTTAAATGGTAACTTTCAAGTCAATAATTCTACATTTCGAGCGTGACAGATTGGAGTGAGGCCACAATACACAATAAGCTGATGGTTCTTTTACTTCTCTTGCACAGCCCTGTAGCCTTACTTCAAAGGATATTAGATTATTGCAGAAGAAGAAAGAAGAAAAAAACAAGTATGTTTCTATAAACTTACCTTCTGCTATTCTTACTTATATTTTAATCTTACAATCTTAAGGAAGAGGTAGTTTTAATTCTCTTGTCTATGAAATTCAGATATGAATGACATTTCAAGCAAAAGTGTAAGTAATTCCTGTTTGGCTTATTACCATTTAGGAAAATTCTGAATGTGTTTCATCTTTTGACTGTACTTTCCACTTTCCAGGTTTTTTTTTTTCCCCCTAACATTGACTTGTTCATTCTGTCAAACCCATTGTTAATAAACGTTTTAACATTGTTATACATCTTAAAAGGGTTAGTGTATCTTCTCTAAAATTGCAGAAATATATCTTATAATGTATCTTTACAAGGCAACTGTAATTAAAAGAGTAGCAACATGAGTTAATTATGTAGCATTACTTCTCCACAGAGCCCTGTTTTCTGAAAATCACAGCATGAGAATATCACAAGCACTTTCCCTGATGAATGAAATGTTATCTGAAACAGTGGTGTTATCTGCAAATGAACGTAGGCCGTTGTCCAAGACAAGGTCACCTCAAGAGTACAGAAAAAGGAACAGAGCGTCTACTAAAGGGTAACATCTTTAAGCCTTATTCCTGCTTTGAGGTATAGGTCCCTTTATTACACATCAGATTTCTCTTAAATGTGTAGCTAGTTGGTATAGGATTAGCTTGAGAGAAGCTTTATATTCTGGCAGATATAATTTGGATCAGAGGACTCTTAAGGTCCTGTACCAGTCTTCTTACAAGTGCAAATCTTGGAGGGAGCCTTAAAATGCCTTTTGGAGCACAGAGTGGGCCAGCTGTAGAGTCAGAGCTGTAATCAATGTCCTAACCTGTCCCACTCAGCAACTATCCCATTGGACTATAGCCAGCACCATAACAACAGTCTGAAGAGCATCTAGTAACAAGCAAGCAGCAAATAAACATTAAAACTGTCCATAAATATAAACTACTTAAATTAGAATTCAGCACACTCTGAATTTACTCTCTTCTCTTCTGCTTTCTTTCATTACCTGTGATTTCAGTTGTTCTTTCTTTTGCTCTTTGGTTCTTCTTGCCTTTTGAGATGGTGGTATTTGAGTATTTTGGTGATTGGTAAAGTTATTATTCTTGATGGCAATAATGTCACGTGTGTACGTGTAATTCAGGTGTAAATGCAAGTATGCTTTTTCCTCTTCTATATATAACTTTATGTTTTCCAGAATAGTATGAGGAACTGTGTACTTTAGATAATCCTGTAGCTTCCAAACATAAATACTGCTGCATTTCTCTTTCTCAAGTTCCAGCATAGAGCATTAAGATGAATATTGTCATCGCTGTGCGGGGGCTGGTGGTGGTGTCCAGGAGCAGTTTAAGTACATCTGCCCTGCCAGAATCAGCAATGCTAAGAAATGTCATGCAGAAAGCCACCTTTGGAGTAGCAGTGAAGTAGTAATTTTGTTGGACCTAAACTGACTCTTTAGTAAAGCCCATTTGAAATGCCTTCATTTTGACTGGCAGCAGGTCTGATTCTAGTGAGGCTTATTGGCCCCACAAGCAGCATATGGTGCTGAACCCCAGCTAAGTAGGCTGAAGGTGCTTTCTATGGCCTTTTTTGCTTCATCTGAATAAACCCTATTAGATCTAAGTTGTCTGGAGGAATGATATGTGGTAGACAGAGGTTAAGTGTTTGGGCTTTGTTGTTGTGTTGAATTTCTTTTTCCTTTTTGTAGAGAGCATCCAAACAATCCTGTCCAGTCAGAAAGGAGCAAAACTACTGCCAGACCCAGCCTTGGTCAAAAAGGAGACCATTTCGTCTCACCTTGTGGTCTAACACAGTCCAGGGGTAAGAACAGAACTTTCATAATGAAAGCAGGTCCTGATCTTTAAGTTACTACTGAACTTTGGGAGGGAAGAGCTTTAATATCTATGTAGAAAGTAAGACTTACTGTCCTGGAGATTTCTTGTCCTAAAGCTTTTGAAGTTCTGTCACTGGCCTTTTAAATTATGAGAGTTAACCTTTCCTTATCTGTGTGCTAAATCCAAAGTAGCTTAATTTGCCATAGCAAGAGCACTGTAATCCAGGAAGCAAGCTCATAGATGAAAATGCTGAAGGATCTTTTCAGTGAAGTTGATCTATTGCACCTAACAGAGGAAATATTTTCTTTACCTTCTCAGGAAATGCCTGTATGCTCCTACAGAAAAGTACTCCCAGAGGAGAAATGAGAAGTGCAGCAAAGTACCCTGTTAGTTCTAGACACTGTAAGTTAAAATCGGCAATGAGAGAGTCCTCTTCAGACACATAATACAGGGAGAAAATAAGACACAGAGAACACATTTCAGAATACATCCTTGGTAGAATTTATGCAGTACAGGCCTCAGAGACAGCAGTAGTGTGGAAGAATAAAAGACATCGTTTTCCCCCCACATAAAAATCCCTTTCTTTAGAAACTTTAAAAATGTTTCTGTCACCTCTGTCTACCTCCTGAATGGTTTTAGCCAGGTGGTAGTTCCAAGATTAGCATAACAAATGTGCTAATTTTTTTCCTGAAACAAGCATTAGGAAGTCAAGAGGGACAAGGGGCTTCAATCTTTCTTTTAACTGTTGCTGACGGAAAGTGAGTGAGCAGTACAGTACACAGGTGGTATGTACTTGCCCTCATCTTCCTATGCTGCATACTTTTCTGAGTTCTTGAAAGTAGGAATTGGCTTTGTTATCCTGCTGTACAGTTTCTATTTAAGAAACTGTTTTGCTGTAGAATGAAAAAATGTGTGACCGAACAGTTGTTTATAAAAACCCGACTTTTACTTTGCTGTGCCTCTGTGTGTAGGTCTAGACTCACAAAAGCTGCTCCACATAAATGTCCATAATCAAATTCTTTAACAGATGCAGGATTTGATTACGAGAGTAGAATTTCTGAGCAGACAGAAAAAGATCGGTCAGTCTGAAACTTGGGAAACGCTGTGGGTTGATGCTGTTCTCCGTTACACCTGAACTATACTAGGGGGATAACAGAGGTGGTGTTTAGTTAATCAAATGTCAGTTTAGGTTAGTTGGCAGTGTTGGAAAGGGAGAGAAGCAATAGTAAGCAGATAGGCATTTTTCCTGAGTCAGTTGTTCACCTCCACAAATATGGAAAGTCATTCTCCTCCTCTTATCCATACTTTCTCTTTTTAAACTGTAAGTGGAGGTATTGCACTCAATTCTCTTAACATTCTTGTATCTGTTTCTCCAGTACATCCCATCACTGCTAGGTGTTTCACTAAAGTTCCATGGCTTCTAAGAGGCAAAAATCCAGGATTCAGTTTTACTCCTCTGTTGAATAACGCAGCAATGCCTGTTTTGCAGAACTGCAATACAGGACCTGGATGCAGTAGGCACTGTGCCTATTCCTATTCCTTTTAGTGTTCTTCCCTGGTTTAGAGTGTGAGTCTGGAAGAGACTAGCAGCACTTCATCACTATCACTGTAACCCAACATCAATTTAGGATAACAGGGCATGTTGGTTTTACATGTATTTAGACACAGCTTCAGTTCTTAGAACTTGGAGCTTCTAGGATAAGTTCCAAGACATTCAGAAGAAAACAACAAGAAATATTATGGTGCTGTGGTTGGCTTGTTTTCTCCTCAGCTGCTGAGTATAGAGTCAACAGAGCATCAAAACAGAAGCCTCCACATGTTGCCACTGCAGTTCAGACACAAGATGCTGATCCAGAAACTGATCGAGATGTCGTCAGTCCTTGGACTGTGCCCGATGATATCCACAGAATACTTCAAGATACTCACGACTCCTTGTTTCAGGTAGGATGTCATCTTACTCTGGGAATGATGTGATACCTGGCATTTAACACTTAGTTTAATTCTGCTTTATTTAAAACATGGCTCTCTTCTTAAAACCTGTGAGTGAGACAGGGACAGAGGGACATAAATTATGGTCTTTCAGCAGAACTATGTTTACAAGCAAGATCATTCTTGTTGGCCTTGAAAACAAATGTTCTTTATTACAACTGTATAGGCAAGTCTTCTGTCCAGGCAACAGATGCTTTGTTGCAGAATAATGGAATAGAGAATTTGATTAGGAGGTGTTTGAAAAGAGTGGGATCTTTTGTACTGGCTGCACAGAAGTCTTGTCAATGAATGGTATGCAATGGTTCAGCTCATCTTCTCTTCCTCTTCTAGGCCTCTGCACTGGACCCAGCAAGTTTGTCTCCTCCTGGCATTATTGACATGAATGGTGTTTCTGAAAGCACAGGAAGCATCCTCAGCAAACTGGACTGGAATGCAGTTGACGCTATGGTAGCAGATGTGGAAGACATGTGAATAAAATTTCTCAGCTGCTGTGCCCTTCCAAACAGTTGCTGGAGTTTGTTTTTTTGTTTTTATTTTGTTTTTTCTAAGTACCGTTGTTCTAATTAAAATGGATTGAGACATGCATTGACTTTCTTCTTCAGCAGCACAGAAGCTCTCACTGTTTCAAGTCTTGCCTAGGTAAAACTCCTTAACATGTAGTTTGCTTTCCATATGTCTTCAAATCAACAAGAACTAAACACGCAGAACAAGAGTCTTCAAGAACTTCTGGGTCAGCTACTTTACCCCTTTTAAATACAAGTATTCTGTCTTAAGAGCATTGCACTACTGTTTTACTGTTGTATTTGATACTTAACATCATTATGGGTGAAGTCATGTTTGTAACCTAATTGTGATAAGCTGATTTAATAAAAGTGAATTTGTTAGTTTCTTCTGTAAAGTGATTTACACAGAGCACCTACTGCTGTGTACCGCTGTGACTGTGCACAGGCACTGCCCTGGTATTTTACACCTACCTTAAAACAGTTTGTATTCTGTACAACCTTGTTTGTATTGAAGTACAGGCTTGCACAACAGTTTAGAGAAATCTTAGAGGAGTTTGAGTGATTGATAGAAAGGGGTGCAAATAGGCAGCAGTAATGAAATGCAGAGTTCCGTTAGAAAAATCAGACACCAGTATAAGGCCCCATGGACAAGTGCTTAGTGAGGTACAGAAGAACACTGCTGCTTATCTGTCCATATAGTGCTGTCATATTGCAGCTCTTGCAGCCCCCAGATGTTTGAGGAAAAATTTCCCATATGTTCAGTGGCCATCAACTAGTTGTGGTAGCCTGAACAGATGCAGCTGTGATGACTCTTACCCAGGAGCAGCAGTTTTTATTCTTGTAGTGAATTTTTCATGGAAGTCAAGTGTGTTGAGTTCTAGTGGTTAATTGCTGTCACCCTATACTGTTACAAAAACTGTGTGTTTCCAAGTGAAACTGCATCTTGGGAAACATCAATAAATACTGTTCAGAGAAGGCCTGTTGCAGGATTACAGACACAGCAGGACAGAACTGACAGATTCCATAGACTCAGAGATCCAGACTGGATGTGTATTTTCAGCAGTCCTCAGAATTTGCATCAGCTTGTCCCACAGTAGTGTCATGGCCAGGGTGCAAAACTCAATACTGGGAGCAATCATCTCCAAGTGAAAAAGGTTAAGGAACTTGAAAGAGATAGTCCAAAGCATGAAACTATCCCTTTATTCAAATTGCCCTTCTCCAGAGGGGCAGCAAAGAAATCGTCAGTAACTACCTGCTGTTCCTGGTGTAAAACAATTTGGAAAATCTTGGTTTAGTCAAGTATGAAAGTCTCCTTATGATCACAGCCAGGTGTGACAAGAAAGAGAAGCAGTCAGACAGCTCATAAACTTTATCCTAAAAGGCTTATGGAAACTGTATCACACTTGGCCACTGTAACCTGTGACCTGCGGAGTCACAGCAGTATGAAAAAGCAGGAACAAGATAGGAGCAATTGTGGTGCATCTTTTCATAGGGCCAGAGTTGAAACTTCTCAGTATGTCTTGAGAGGAGCAGATAGTGCTTTTAGTTCTGCCAATCTGTAAATGAAATTGTGAAATATAGTTCCCTCAGGGCTCTAGGATGCATCTCATTGGGCCCATGAGACATTTTCAGTTTTCTCAAGGGGTCTCAAACCTGATCTTCTCTAAACACTGGGAGGGACTTTGGTCCCTTAGTACTGCTGTGGTGGGTTGAGATATTCCTCACCCACCCCCCACCCCACCCAGATAAAATTTACCAGATCAGCTCAGACAGCTTGGAAGTAAGATCAAGCTATATTTGACAAAGCTAAATTTACAAGCATATGTACACAATATATTTACATGTATTTATAGCCATATACAAACTAGAAATAATACAGAAATCCAGTCCTGCACCCTGGGCAAAGAAAAAAAAGCCCAGGAGCCAACCCCACCTTCTTTACACCCAGATAGAAAACCAGCAAGGCTCAGATATTATCAGTGCAGTCAAGGTTAGTGTTCTGTTATCCACAGATGAGCTAGTGGAGGAGGTGGACAGCAGAAGGCAAAGGCAACACATTGCTGTTTTAGCCCTCTAAGCAAGCCAATGAATTGTAGAGACTTTATCATTATTGTTCTTTCAACAGCCAAGATGCTGCTCCTTCATTCTGTATTCAAAAGGATGTCCAGAAAGTTCCTCTCTCTTGTGTATGATTCAGAATCAAAACAGCTCTTAAACTGCTACAACCAGCTTGGAGGTCCATTCACTTGAGAGGTGTGGGAAGAGAGATTGCCAGCACGGACTGAGGCAAAAAGGTATTTGAGTTCCTCAACCCTCTCTTGCTCTGTTACTAGTTTTCTAGTTTTGTTGATTACAGGGGTTATGCTTTCTCTGACTTGGAATTTCTGTCTCATATTCCTACAAAAGCCCTTCTTACTAGTCTTTGTGTCCCTTGCCACATACAGCTCCATCTGCACCTTTGCCTTCCAGACTGGATCCCTATGTAACTGGGCAGTTTCCTCATACTCTTCCCTCCATACCTGTCTCTGCTTACACTGCCTGTGTATTTCCTAATTGCCCTTCAGTTTGACCAGCAGATGTCTACTCAGCTATATCAGTCTCTTGCCTGCCTTTCCTGGTTTCTTAAAACCTGATGATCAAGAGCTGTCTCCACCAGCTCTGTTCTGCTCCCTTGTCCCTGAAAGCAGTTTGTGAGGGAGTCCTGTTAATTAACTCCCTCAACAGCTGGATTTTTGCTTTCCTAAAATTAAGGATCTTGACCTTACTATTCTTCTGACCCATATGTGACTACTACAGCAAGGCTGCTTCCAATCTTGCTGTCTCTGATTAGGTCACTTCTGCTGGTACGTAACAGTTCCAGTACTACACCTCTTCTGGCAAGGCTGCCTGTTACCTGGCTTCAGCTATCCTCTATGCACTTCATGAGTCTCTAAGATTGCCTTGAGCTCACCTGTGCAGTTTCTACTCTTGCTTTTCTTGCTTCCCAGACTCTGCTTAAGGAGCACTATTTGGTGGAGTATCAGGCACCAAGGTCACTAGAGGAAAAATGGGACTATGATGGGTTGTGCCTCTTGTCAGTTCAGCCCCGTGACCTTTTTTTCATTCCTGTGTTATCTCTACTGTTACAGTGATACCAAGACACTTTAGGACTGCAGAAAGTGACAGGATAGCTGTAGTCATGCTGTGGGCCAAGGAAAGGGATGTCCCTTTGAAATTTTGCAGCGCAGTGTTTTAAAGGGAGGGACTCTGCTGCTGTGAAATCTGGCAAGCTCTTGAGCTCTTGGAGTCCTCAAATTTCATGATACCCACTGCCAAGTGATGCACCAGGAAGACATCTGTTAAGTGGATGTGCTGTCGCTGTAAGCAGATGCACACACAGGGCTGCACATTGACAGCATTCTAGTGATCCTGATGAGGTGCAGAACTAGACCAACATGCTGTTTTCTCTCACCAAGATGTCCCTGGAGAAGGGACTGTTTAAAAGGGAACAAAGCAATGCCTTACATGGTTTAATCATTTAAAAGGGCACAAATAAATGGTTTTAAACCAGAACAGGGTAGATTTAGGTTGGGTATTACGAGGAAGTTCTTTGCAATGAGAGTAGTGAAATACTGAACAGGTTGCCCAGATAGCTGATGGAGGCCCTGTCCCTGGAGATGTCCTAGGTTAAAAATGATAAGGCCCTGAGCAACTCACTGCAGAGGAGTTGGACAAGATGACCTTTGAGGGTCCCTTCCAACCTGATACTCTTGTGCTCTTGTAGTCCTTAAAATTCATGGCTTGCTTCCAACCCCAGGGTCCCTTCAAACCCCATGCATTCTATGAGTCTACGATGGGCCCTGATGTCTCCAAGGGACAGACTGTAACATCTCCAAAGGATGGCTTATGATATCCTTAAGCAATGCATTGTGACCACGTATCCCCTCACTGCTTATGTCTGGGTGCTCAGCCTCAGCTGGCAGGTTCATGCCTGCGCTCCATCTGAGCAAGCTTGTGACGTTTGGAGTGTTGAGCAAGTCCTTTGGTGCTGGTGTTGGGCTCAAGGAGTTGCTTCTTGTAGCTCTTAGTGTCCAACCTCAGAGCCACTAGAGAGTTTTCCCCAGGCCTGCCTGATTCAGGCAGCTGGGACATCCAGGAGGGAGGCTTGCAGCAGCAGAGGTGGTTTCGCAGGGGGAACCTCACCCCTGGGAGCTGGGAGGGTTTCCTTCTTGAGGGGCCTGGACATTTCTTATACACCTCCTTGGACTAGCAAATGGCTTCTCTTGCCATTGCAGTGTGCCATCCACTGCTGCAGTGCCAGTGAGAGGGAGCAGGTCAACATCCCCAGCTGCCCATAGCCCGCTGCAGGACCAGGAGAGCATGGCCTCGGGGCTGGAGAACCGCTGTCCAATATGCCTGGACAGCTGGGAGGAGGCCAGCTACGTGGTACCCTGCCTGCACCAGTTCTGCTACCCGTGCATCCTGCGGTGGGCTGAGAGCAAGCCCGAGTGCCCCCTCTGCAAGAAGAGGGTGAGCTCCATCCTGCACTCGGTGAGGGCTGACGATGACTTCAGGGAGCATCCCATCGCAGCGCCTGCAGCCCAGACGCCAGAAGAAGCCGCCTCTGAGCAGCCAGCGGCCAGCGGCCTCCGTGCCCCTGCGGCTGCCCAGCCAGCGGCCCCGGGGCCAACGCCCACGGCTCTGGTGGGAGGCTTCCACGTCTACACGTGGGCATTCATCTTCCGGCTTTACCCCACTGCCCTCTGCCCGCTGCTGCCCTGGCTGCGGCGGGAGCTGCTGCAGATCGTCGAAGACGCCGAGCAAGCAGAACTAGTGCTGGGCTTCACCCTCGCCAGCCTGCGCTACTTCGGCCTGCACGAGGAGGCTCTGAGCCTGGTGCTGCGGGGCGCCCTGGGCGGGCACACACAGAGCTTCGTTCGCTGCCTCGTCGACGCTGCCGTGCTCCTGTGCGGCAGGGAGGCTCAGCTTCGGATGGGCCTCGGGGACGCCGACGCCGGGCAGCGGGAGGGCAGCCACATCGCCTCCCGAGGACGGCCCTCTGCCGCCAGCTCACGCCAACCGGGCGGGCCCAGCAGCACCCCCGCAGCCCCCGCTCCCACCGACGGGGCCCCAGAAGAGCCCGAAGAGGACCGGCGCTCCTCTCGACAAGCCGCAGGAGCCAGGAGGAGGAGGAGGGACAGCAGCCCCGGGAACCCCCCCGGGCCCCGCAAGCGGCCGCGGCACCGCCGCTGACCCGGGCAGGGGCCGGCCGGGCCGGCAGCTGGGGCTCAGGCCGGTGCCTAGCAGATGCCGGACCCTAAGCCTGCTCCTTAATGCAATCAAAGTGCCGAAGGGCTCGCAAGTGCAGCAGGTCTCAGCGTTGCTGACAGCGCAGGCGGCGTCGCTGCCTCCCCCCGCGCTGCTTTCCCTTCCCTTGCCCACGGGGCCCTGCTACCGCCCCAGGTCACAAGCCCTGCACGCTGCACAGAGCCTGCAGTCTGCTGCGGCAGTGCCCAG
This sequence comes from Ramphastos sulfuratus, assembly GCA_013399055.1. Classification (NCBI taxonomy): domain Eukaryota; kingdom Metazoa; phylum Chordata; class Aves; order Piciformes; family Ramphastidae; genus Ramphastos; species Ramphastos sulfuratus. The sequence continues at coordinate 3,601 of WBNM01036165.1, read as the reverse complement.
CTCTGGGCGACAGGCCTCAAGGCACAGGCTGCACCCACCCTGGGCACTGCTGTGCTGGGGGGCGCAGGGCCAGCAGGAGAGGGGCGGGAGAAGGGGACGCAAGACACGGGAGCCGCTGCGGTCCCTGCAGGAGCAGAGGCACAAGTGTCTCTCTCTGCTTCGGTTCTGCTGGTGCCAAGCGGCAGTGCCCTGCACCAGCCCTTTCCCCAGGTAAGGTGCTCTGGTTTCAGTGCACCTCTTGTTCTTTGGAAGCACCCTCAGCCCGCCGTCACCTGGCGTGTCACAAGTGCTTCGGGGAGGTCTGGGGAGGGTTCTGGGGCACCGCCCTGTGAGAGAGGCTGAGGGAGCTGGGGGTGTGCAGCCTGCAGAAGAGGAGGCTCAGGGCAGACCTTATTGCTGGCTACAACTGCCGATGGGAGGTTGTAGCCAGGTGGGGTTGGTCTCTTCTCCCAGGCAACCAGCAACAGAAGACGAGGACGCAGCCTCAAGCTGCGCCAGGCCAAGTTTAGGCTGGGTGGTTTTTTCGAGAAGGACGTCTGGAGGAGACAATACCTTGGGCATGCACATATGCATGCTTTACAAAAACTACTCCTTCCTAACGCTGGGAACTTCAAGTGAGAATGCACATCTGAATCGTGTAGAAACTAACGAATGCTATGTCTAATGGGCTGAACATAGACTGGAAGAATTCTCTCAGAGTCTTCAAAAAAAACCAGATTGGATGCCTTACAGGGGCCCAAGGCATAATACGAGCATTGTGAGCACAGTGAGAAGTGTGTGTATGAGTTCTAGCATAAAAACTTTTCATTTTGGAATGGTCCAAACTGAAGTCTTAAAACAGTTATTATTTTAAGTGAATGAAATATGAAAATACAATGAATTTCATAGAATCACAGAATCAAAGAATGGTTTAGGTTGGAAGGGACCTCAAAGCTCATCCAGTTCCACCCCCCCCACCATAGGCAGGGACACCTCCCACTAGAACAGGTCGCTCAAGGCCTCGCCCAACCTGGCCTTGAACACCTCCAGGGAGGGGGCAGCCACAGCCTCCCTGTGCAACCTGTGCCAGTGTCTCACCACCCTCACTGTAAAGAACTTCTTAACATCTCATTTAAATCTGCCCTCTCCCACTTTAAACCCATTACTCCTCATCCTGTCATTACAAGACCTTGTCAATAGTCGAGGGACTATTGTAGTCATGCTGTGGGACAAGGAAAGGGCTGAAGGTGTTGCTTCTTGCAGCTCTTAGTGTCCAATCTCAGAGCCACTAGAGAGTTTTCCCCAGCCCTGCCTGGTTCAGGCAGGTGGGACATCTAGGAGGGAGGCTGTGATGTCCCTGGGTAACCTGTGCCAGTTTCTCACCACCCTCACTGTAAAGAACTTCTTAACATCTAGTTTATATCTGCCCTCTCCCACTTTAAACCCATTACTCCTCACCCTGTCATTACAAGACCTCGTCAATAGTCCCTCCCCAGCCTTTCTGTAGACCCCCTTCAGATAGTGGTAGGCTACTTCAAGGTCTCCTTGAAGCCTTCTCTTCTCCAGGCTTCAGAGCCCCAACTCTCTTAGCCTGTCCTCACAACGGAGCTTCTCCAGCCCTCTGAGCATCTTCATGGCCTCCTTTGGACCTGTTCCAAGAGTTCAATGTCCTTCCTGTGCTGAAGGTTCACACGCGACAGGGCAGGGTGGGTATGGGATGGGGGAGGACAGCACATGGGAGGCCACTGTGGTCCCTGGAGGAGCAGATGCACAAGCCTTTCTCTTCCCGTTGGTTCCGGTGGTGCAAAGTGGTAGTGCCTTGTACCAGCCATTTCCTCAGGGGTGGTGCTGTGATTTAAGTGAAGCTCTTGTATTTTGGAAGCACCTTGATAAGATCTGGGGCTGTTACAAGTGCTTCAGGGAGGTCTGTGTGGATTTCAGTGTGGAGGGAGCCTGCGCTCTGGGTCAGGGACATAGCAAGGGTTTCCTAAGCCATGTCAGCCAGTAGCAGTCACAATGCAATCAGGCTGCTTTGTCTTTTGAAATGTGCAAGTGGGCATTGCTGAGAACAAATGCATGGTTTTATTCCTATCTTGGCTTTTCACAACCAGTGCTTACATCCATAAACGAAATGCTGGTGGACATATTGTCACCTGAAGTGGGAAATCTGTACAGATCAGAGCCAGCAAGGAGTCTCTCACTAGTAGTCTATTTATTAGACAGTAATGGAAAATAAAGGATTGAAAATGACAGGAAAAAGTCCTCAGCATTACTAACAATATTAAAGGGAGGAGAAGTTGATGCTGATTTCTACTTGCTAACACTAGGATCACCTTGAGGGGCCTGGAGCACAGCCATATGGGGAGAAGCTGAGGGAGCTGGGTTTGTTTAGCCTGGAGAAGACGAGGCTCAGGGGTGACCTCATTGCTGTCTACAACTACCTGAAAGGAGGTTGTAGCCAGGTGGGGTCAGTCTCTTCTCCCTGGCAACCAGCAACAGAACAAGGGCACACAGTCTCAAGTTGTGCCAAGGGAGGTATAGACTGGGTATTAGGAGGAAGTTCTTGACAGAGTGATTGGCATTGGATTGGGCTGCCCAGGGAGGTGATGGAGTTGCCATCCCTGGAGGTGTTCAAGAAAAGACTGGATGGGGCACTTAGTGCCATGGTCTGGTTGATTGGCTAGGGCTGGGTGATAGGGTGGGCTGGATGATCTTGGAGGTCTCTTCCTACCTGTTTGATTCTATGATTCTATGATCATTGGTGCGATTTGCTAACATGCACTTGCCCTTTTCTCTTTGACCTGTTACTTTATGCTACCTCTGACTGTACTGCATGTGCCTTTTGCAGGTGACAGGTACTGTTTCCGTGTTCCCATTGCTTCCCCCAGAAGCATGCTTTGTCCAGCTCCAGATCTGTATCTCTACTGCCATCATAAGCTTTGGAGTTGAGGACACTGCAAAAATCATAGAATTACAGACTCGAGTAGGTTGGACTAGGGTCTGACCAAACTGATCTAGTTGAAGATGCCCCTGTTCACTGCAAGGTGCTTGGACTACATGACCTTGTGGTACCAAGTCCTCCTTCTCTCCTAATATGTCAAGTTGTTCCTTATTAGCCTGATTTAGAACTGAGATTCAAATGCCTCCGAGTAACATTCAGTCTACTACCTAAGCTGCTAAAAGTTCAAGAACAGACTGGAGCTGTTCCATTTTCTATGAGTAACTTTCTGTAAGCTGGGGCCACAGCTTCAGTCTGACTCATATTACCCAAGCAAGTGCCCTAATCACTGGTGTATAGAGGCAATCATTCCTTTGTTCTGTCCCAGTGAACATTTATGGACTTAAAAATGCAACAGCTCAAATAAGAGAGGCAGAACCTGGTTTCTCTGAAATCATCACCTCCTATTCTCTTCAGACTGTCAACATTCTCCAGGGAGAATAGTCTACAGAACATCAAAATACTCCACCTAATTGTAGAATCATTGAATGTTTTGGGTTGGAAGGGATCTGTAAAGGTAATTTTCTTACTAATAGGATGTTTGTGTTGCCTTGCAATTTTATGCAGCTTTTCCTTTCTCTCGTGGCTAGTGATGGCTAACTGTAGAATAGAATAGAATAGAAT